>PVKM010024363.1:0-20515 GCA_004027735.1 Carollia perspicillata
GCAGTCCTGTAGTATGGATAATTTTAGGGATGTGTGTGTAAGTTCCATGTAGGGTAAGTTGTTTATCAGGAGCCATTGTAATTGCTTGTATGATTAACTGTGCATAGGAATAAGGTGGCTTTGAGGCATCCTTTGGGCTATCTCCACCTGAAGCTTCCTCTTCATTTTCTGGCTGCAAGTTGTCAGCCATTAAATTGAGGTCAGATGGTATCACATGGTCTGTTTTATTCCCTAAGATCCTGCACCCCAGGGACTGGATGGGCAGAAGTTTGCAGCAGTAATGGTTCCTGTTGGGGAAGGCAGGGGGCTGATAAGGTGGACCATGGTGTCTGGAATGTTGATAGTCGGGGGCGAGATATGGGCCTGCAGGAGTTTCACCAGGGACTCGCTGCCTCCTGCTTCTCCGTGTTTTCGCTGCGTAGGACAGTGAACATTGTCTAGATGTTTGTGCCCTGGAACCTGAACATGCACAAGCATGGCAGCTGCAGCGTTGGCACCACACACCTCTGAAACAGGCCCTCCACCTAATGTGCTACTGTAGCCAAGGCAACACAGGTAGCAGGGTCAGTGGTGTTGGCCTGGGCTGCGCCCAGAGTTCAGAGACTGCCCGCCAGGGCCTCTAGCCCAGACTGAAGGTGTGAAGAGGCCCAGGTGGCACTGTGAGATGAAGCTCCAGTGGCTCATGCTCACGTCCACTGACCCACACAAAGAGATGCAGTTGATGGTCACTGAGCACTTCTTCGTCAGGTACTCCAACCTGGGCCCTCGAGGCATGCCTTGGCCCTGCCGCCTGGTGGTGACCCGCTGTAAATCCCACCACTGCCATGCGCCTGGGCGGGCCTGCACCTCGCACCACTGCCCAGGCAGAGCTGATGCCTAGGGAGGCCACTAACAGGCGAGCAATGGCCACAGAGTTTAAGATTTAACATCGTTCTGTTACTTTTGGTAGTTTGTATTTAGATTTGTTCAGTCTTTTCTAAAAGCAGTTGTTCTGTTCAATGATATAACTCTTTTGTTCTTTTGGATGATTTCCATATAGTGTTCAGTACAGAAATATGTTGATGAACATGATTTCCCCCTGATCTCGGCAACCATAACTATGACTGACTCTGGCATGAAGGTAATGTTAGTGAGGTCTGCTTCCAAGCCCTGGTTCTGTTCTACTTAAGCATGATTTGAACCTTGGGAACAGCTCTCCTCTGAAGTTATTCATTGATTTCCAGTAATGTACCCTCCAGGCTCTGAGGAAAATAGGAAATTTGGAGGAACAACAGGAATTTGGTAATACTGTTTGGTGAAGTGTATCAAAATAGCACTTTCTGAGTCACCTCTAAGCTAAATCTAGAACTTCCCAATTTTGTTGATTATTTTTTCCTAACTCCTTTCTCTTTGCCTATGACTAATTTCCTTCAAATGAAACTGGATTAATATTTTGCAACCTTCACTGTGTATTAGAGTCACCTGGGTTGTTTTTACAAAATAATACTTGTCCAGGTCCTGGCACCAGAAATGTGGTTTCAATTTGTCTGGAGTGGTACTCTGAGTCTGGTATTTTTAAAAAGCTCCTGGAGGTGCTTAATTTGCAGCCAGAGTTGAAAGTCATTGTAACAGAACAATCAATCAGGAGGAATCCCCACATTCAAGAGTGATGGGAAGGGAATAATGGCTAAACACCACTACAGTTCAGGACAAATGAAAGGAAAATATTTCCATTTCACTTGGAGCCACAGGAGACATTGTTTTGAGTTAAACTATTGTCCAACCTAGTTGTTAAATAAAAGCACCTTTCTTCTGGGGAATAAAAGCAATCTTTCCTCTCAAATTTGTGTGGAAAATATTAAAATCTTACGGTCAGCTTGATTTGAAGTAATTTATTCTATCAGTTGCCAAAAGACTAGTTCCTTCATTGATTAACTGTTGAAGACAAAGCTTGCTTTCAGTTTTACTTGAAATTTGTAATCACTATGAAGAAAAAGAGTTCAAAGTTAAATGCATATTGAAAATCCCAAATATTTTTTTCAAAAAGTAAGTCAAAACACATAGAGATTATGCTCAGAGACTGGTCATATGTGTGGCACTGGGGGGATGTCTGTACTTTGCATTTACCCACTAACCTACTGTGTTACTGGAAAAGCTATTTGGGGCATACTCTATACCAGGGATATCAAACTCATTTTCACCAGGGGCCACATCAGCCTCTCTATTGCCTTCAAAGGGCCGAATGTAATTTTAGGACTGTGTAAATGTAACTACTCCTTAACTAGGGACAAGGAGCTAGATGCTGCCACTGGGTAGAAACAAGGTGCCAGGCCAGATAAAACAAAGTGGAGGGCCAGATTAAGCCCACAGGCCTTGTGTTTGCCACTTGCGCTCTGTACATTTAAGGTTTTTTTTTAATTAATTGGATCAATAAATTAAGTAGTAGACTAGAGCATTTAGTAGACTAGAGCAAAATATGTAAGCTGAACTTTTAGTCAGGTTCTACCTGATCTGTACAGCTTTATCTCTTAGAAAATACTCCAGTCTTAGATGTGATCAGATTAGTGAGTCTCAAAATGTAAGACTACCAGAGGGAGGTATAACTATAAAAGAGGAGCAGTATCACATGTTAACCAAGCATGCCACCCAACTGGCCACCTGTACCCACAATGGACGCCTGTAGATACATACTCTGAAAGTAGATCGATAGGCATTACTTAGCCAAGAAATATAGCAACATGTATACATAGGATCAGGTGCTTCTTGGAACCTAGGAATTTACTCTATTTTACAAAAATGAAGGAAAGGAAGAAGGAAGGAAGGAAGGAGAAATGAAGGATGGAAGGAAGGAGTCATTTAGTTTATCAAACATTCCTAGAATGATATTTGTAATTCATGTTGCTCTATGGATAATTAAGATTTACAAAAATATAGCTATTATAGGTATAGTTTCAATAAATTTTTAAAAATCTACATTTTACCCAATTTTTCATATTCTAAGAATTATTTTTAGAATTATGCAAAATTAAGTGATTTCTTATCAGCTGCCATTATATATTAATATCCTCAATATTTTGTCCAATAATTCAAAGTTGTAGATGATTTATCAAATGTCAATATGGGATCCCTTGGTAAATGTATTATTAAATGAGTAAGATTTCAGTACAGATTGGCATCATCAAATGCCAATCAATAATGTTTGCCATAAGAAAGCAAAATGTTAAAATAGAAAAATAGAGTGTTTCTTTCACTTATTATTAAACAATCACATCAGTTTTTATATTCAGACTGGGGTGAGGCTGACACTTCTAAAACAGCCAAGATTGAATAATATTAACCTCTGTGGGCCGAACAGTGGTGATTCTCTCCCAGGAAGATATTTGTCTTAGTTTTGAGAAACTGAAGCTGAAATATCAAATGTTTCTCTTACACTGCTTTCTTCCATGTAAATTTATTCTTCCATGAATTCATTCATTCATTCTCCTAGCATTCTGTGTATGTCTAGTTATGCCAGAGGGTGGAGTGGTGAGCTAAAGACCACTATCAATGTAGAGAATATGGAAGAGTGAGGGAAATAAAGACACAAACATTTCATCTAAAACTTTAATAATGCTATGGGAGAGAATGTAAGTTATGGAATTTGGAAGACAATTATTTAATGTGGAAATCTGGGAAAGCCTAGATGAAGAAGTGATATTTTATCTCAGATCTGAACACTAAAGAGACATGTATTTAAAAGGTAGTGGTCAGGCAGATAAATGAGGTGTGATACATATTTGAAATGGAACAGAACATGCACGTGGCTGGTGGGCGGAGAGCAGGGAAAGAAGCACAAGAGACTCTGAGAATGGGCAGTAATCTAGAAATGTCGGAATGAAACTTGGATAGAAATAGAATCAAAGAATGGGTGCGATTTTATTGTCAGCATAGCTTAGATTTAATTATAATTTTATAGCTTAAACAATTTTTGTTTACCCCTGTCTTAAAGAGTCCAGTATTTCTGTTGTGTGTCCCAGGTGGCGGTAGTATACCAAAGCCTTAGCCACAGAGGTCAAATAGTAAGACTTAACTATAGACACATATAACAAAATTTTTCTCTTTAAAAATATTTAGAATACATTTATCTATGCATTATAGCTAAATCATTGTTAAATATATTTTCACAGACAATATTAGCAAATTATTAAAGATTAAAATTTGAAATTTTACATCATATTCTTTGCATTGTCAAAAACATTCTATTTTAGCACTAAAACATACATTTTTAAAACGGTTATATGATTCATCTTGTTTCTAGTAATTGGACAACAAATGTTCCAAGAGTTTGTAGTAGCTTTCTGTTTAGTTGCCACAAATCTCTTACCTCACTCCCTCCTCATAACACTAAAACTAAAACCATCTCCTATTGATATGCGTCTTATATAATTGATAGTCTCCAGGATAAACAATTTTTTCAACCAAATATTGAAATTGATGAAGAAAAACTAATGCTTGGAATTAAAATATGCTTGGCCTTGTGCATGGTAGAGTTTTGGAAGGCAAAATCCTGAGGGTTTCTTTTTTAATTCTAATATTTTTCTATAAAGTTTGTTGAATGGTATACTCCCTTTTTAAATATATTTTATTGTTTATGCTTTTACAGTTGTCCCACTTCTTCCCCCTTACTCCCCTCCAGCCAGCCTGCCCCCACTTCCATAATCAGTCCCCTCACCATTGTTCATCTCCATATGTCCTTCATACATGTTCTTGGACTAATACAGATGGGCCCTCTCTATGTCCTCTTGGGAGAAGTATTTATTTAGGTCCTTTGCCCATTTTTAATTGGATTGTATGTCTTCCTGGTGTTGTCATGTAAGTTCTTTATATATTTTTGAGATTAAACCCCTGTCCAATATATCATTGGCAAATATGTTCTTCCATACAGCTGGTTCCCTTTTCATTTTGATGATGGTTTCTTTAGCTGTGCAGAAGCATTTAATTTGATGTAGTCCCATTTGTTTATTTTTCCCTTTATTTCCCTTGCCCTAAGAAATATATCAGCAAAAAGATTATTATGTGAGATATTTGAAATTTTACTGCCTATGCTTTCCGTTAGGACTTTTTGTGGTATCCTGACTTATATTTAAATCTTTTATCCATTTTGAGTTTTTTCTGGTGTATGGTGGAAGATGGTGGTCTAGTTTCATTTTTTTGCATGTACCAGTCCACTTGTCCCGATATGAATGGTATACTCTCTTGCTAAGGTCATTGTGAGGTTCAGTTCCAGGCCTTAAAAATATTCATGAAGAATTGATGAACACATATTGACAAGACACTTTTTTGTTTCATCATGGTGTTAGGTGGTAGGAAAAAAAGTGCCATGTGTCATGATCTCTGCCCTCAGTTAACTTACAGTCTGGCTAGGAAAGTACACTTACAGAGTTTTAGGACTATAGATAATTAAAGACCAACTGAAATGAAATATGAAAATATTTGGGAAGGTTTAGATGGGAGCAATATAGGTTTATTAAGAAACACTCCTAGAATTTTTTATACCTGAGAGAGGACTTGAGAGTTGGGTAGGACTTGGCAAGCAGTGAGAAAGGGCAAGACACACTAGGAATGTGAGTGAAGTTCTGGGGTTCAGAGTTGAGAGTCAGTAGGGAGTATGTAAGGCTGGGGGAGGGAGACATAAAACCACTGCCCTGACTAAAGGAAGAAGCATGTTGAAAAGCATATTGAAATAAAGTCGGTCAGGGAAGGGTCAGATTATTAGAAATTGATGATGTTACTTGGGGACCTGTAGAGTGTGGTGTTAGGCACATTAGACATTTTTAGACAAGACTGACTGGCAGGAAAGTGTGGTAAGAAGAATATCACTTTGGGAAATAAATTGCATAGTAAAGGCACAGTATATGCCAGGGCTGACAAGTATATATAATATTAACATATATGATTAATATATTAACATACTGTTAATACATGATATAGTAATAGAACTGTACTATATTATACATTGACATATGTAATATATAATATTACTATATAAATAACATATATGACAGTGGTAGCCCATTATATACTCTAACAGCTGAGTGATATGCTCACAGCTGAGCTTTGAGAGGAAATTTCTTCATAGTATTTATTTATTTAGGATCTAACATTAGACCACCTGGGTTTAAATTCTGGCTCTGTCACTTATTAGCTGTGTGATATTAGACAAGTCATATTTAAACCCTGTCTTTGTGAGTATTAATTAGTTACTACCTGTAAACAGTTACAACAATGCCTGTGATATAATAATGATTATATAAGTATTATCTACTATTTATTAAGCTAGCAGTAGTGAATAAGTAAATAGATATAAATATATTTAAGGAAGAAAAAAGCATATGTAATAGTACATGTTTTATTTAAGGGAAGTGATAGAAATGGAATCAGAAAGTGAGACAAAGAAAATGTCACTAAAATAATAACCTTGAGTTTGAAATACTGGGTGATAGAAATAACATGATTTGACAACTAAATTTTGCTCCAATTTAGTAAGTAATGTGGACAAATGACTTCTACAATATATCCACTTCACCTATAAAAGATGTGGAACTAATTTTTAAAGTTTTTCCTACTTCTGATTTTTGAGATTTATTGATGCTGGGAACTTTTAAAAGCGTAAATCTCCCGGGCTTAAAAAATTCCTTTCTTGGAGTACTGGCAAAACACCTTTATGACAGCTTCTGGTGAGTTGGTAAAATGTTGGAAGCACTGAAATGCACGGTGTTATTCTTGCAATCTAATGGAAGGTGGAATCCACTTGAGATCACTTGTATCAAAGGCCTAAGAAATAATATTAAATGGATGATTTAGTAAAATAAAAAGATGAGAGGAAGCAGGGATCACTAGAACCTAGAAAGGATTCTCTTAAAAAAAATTATATCTACTTCGGTTCTTTTCTTTGGAACTGTCAGGGGAATGCAGACTCAGGCATTTTTATAAAGTTTCTTCAAATTCTTGAAGACAAGATATAGAAATGTTATATGGACTACTAGGTGAACCAGTAACTAGGCAAGAATGTGGAGAAAAGGGAACCCTCATGCACCATTGGTGGGATTGTAAATTAGTGCAGCCACTGTCGAAAACAGTATGGAGATCCCTCAACAACTGAGAAACGGAACTATCTTTATGACCCAGTGATTCCTCTACTGGGGGTATAGACAAAGAAACCCAAAACACTAATTCAAAAGAACTCCTCTGTTCATTGAAGCATTATTTACAATAGCCAAGATAGGAGCAAGTCAAGTGTCCATCAATAGATGAATGAATGAAAATGTGGTGGTACATATATACAATGGAATACTACTGGGCCATAAAAATGAATGTCTTACCATTTGCTATACCATTTGGATGGACCTGAAAGGTATTATCCTAATTAAAGTAATTTAGAGATAAAGACAAATTCCATGTGATTTCACGAATATGTAGAATCTAAAGAACAAAATAAATGAATAAACAAAATAGAAACAGACTCATAGAAACAGAGAATAGACTGATGGTTGACAGAGACGATAGAGGTTGGAGGACCAGGTCAAAAAATTGAAGGGATTCAGAAGTACAAATTGGTAGTTAGAAAATAGACACAGGGATGTAAAGAACCACAAAAGAATATAGTCAATGATACTGTAGTCACTAGTTTTCTTGTCAGGTGGGTACTTGGAATGTCTGGGGATGACTTTATAAAGTTTATGATTATCTAACCTGTATGCTGCACATATGAAACTAAGACAAAATGATATTGAATGTACACTGTAATTGAAAAATAACATAAAAAGGGAAAAAGATTGGATAAGATCAAGTGAATCATCACATGGAATTACTCTCATTTTGCCATGGATACATCCCTTTTTTAGGGAGTTAGTAAGAATGAGTCAACATACTATTGTAATGTAGACTCACCAGATAGGACATTATTTTTCAGTTTATTTGTGGAATGTTTATTTAAGTTTGCTTCCTCAGAATTTTGTGGTATTTAACCTCAGTTGTTCATTTAGGTAGTTAAAGGATTTCCCCTTTATCTTCAAAATTGTTTAGTGTCAGAAATAACTGAATTTTCCTAAAGAAGCTTGGAATATTGTAATGTAATTGTTTTGATGGAAATAGAGAAAATAATGCACTTTTTAATGATTATTTGATCATTACAATCATATAGCATTTATAATTTTTTCACTACAGGAAGATGTTAAAGGGACTCTGTTCCATCCAGGAAATATATGAAATGTAAGAACTGCTTGCCCCATTAAAATATTAGACAAGATAAGACCTATGTGAAATAAGTTACATTAATTCCAGATTTAACCTGGAATGTGCTGATAGGACACAGGCGAATACATTGCAATGAAAATAATATTGGGCTGACCAAAAATAGAAATAACAGAAAATTTTGCTTTATAACCTGTATTTTTTATTAAAATGTTAAGAGGGACAATAAGGTTCTATGTACTTGTGCATCAGAAGTATTTTCCCGTCTTTTTATATTTGTCTTTATTTGCACTGACTAGACTTGTTTATGCTTGGATCAAACTAATTTAATGAGATCCAGAACAAAAAAGAAATTAACATTTCTTTAAAAAATTTCCTATCGGAGATAGTACCAATTTATGAGACCCACACTTAGCAATTTCTACATTCTGAGACTATGTTACCAGTAGGATGACTCAACTACCCCAAGTAATAAATATGTGGTTTCTCCTATGTCTAGTTCAGGAGTTTTATGAGTGGCATTTGGTTACAAGTCTCTGCTTACTTGTGGCTTTTATAGATCAGCTTAGTGCAAGTAGGGGCAATCCTCACTACAGAACTGCTTGGTTCCCTGCAGAGTAGTCTGCGGAGTAGTCAACAGAAAACCACAGATTAAAAACAGAAAAACAAGAGAAAGGGGAAAGAGGAAGTTCTAATAACAGAGAGAACTGAGAAAATATAGATATTGTCAGAGAGAGAACTGGAGAAATGCTGCTAAGAAGACCAGATCACACACTAAAACTTTTTTTTGTCTGTTAAATTCAGAAAATGGCACGGAGATAAAATTGTGGGGAATGAAGAATGCAACACTAAGGATTGTCTTAGTTTCCACATACACAATAATGAGAAATCCTTCATGGTTTTGAGCAGAAAATTGATGTGTTAAAAGAGGCTTTGTAAGAGATATTTAAAAGGTCATCCTATAGCACAGGGTGAATTTGAAGGTGGTTAAACTCAAGAGATTCAAGGAAAAAAATGTTTCAAATGAATCAAATGCTCCAAAGGAGTCCAGGAGCATAGAGAATAAAAAAAAAAAAATGACCTTTGAATCTGACAATTAATCAGTCATTCACCTGTAAAAGTATAATTATAGTAGAGTGATATATGGTTGGGAATAGAGCCGTGGGAGGTTATAATTTCCAGTATATATGTTGCAAGTCCTGTGCTAATTTAGAGGAGGAAAAAGAACAGGTATATAACCAAGCCAGGAACAGAAAGGTATGTCGCCATCTGCTGAGGCTGGCCAGAAGGAACCAGCTTTGCTGGGATAAACATAGAAATTGTTAAGTAAATAATGGACTCTCAGAAACTTGACAAAGGGTGGTGAGTGATGAATTCATCACTGTGAGTGACTGGAATTTGGCGTCAAAAATTCAGACTTGCATGGTGATGTTCTTAATGATGATGGTGATGATACAGATGTCAGAAAGCATTAATGTGATACTGCTATACATCAGTCACTGAGCCAAATGCTTTTCACATGCATTATCTCATTTAATTTCTACAACTACAATATGAGGAATATACTATTATTTCTGCCATTTAAGTGCAAAAAGTTACTTAATTGTATATATTCTGATATACCTTGAGGTTTATGTGTTTGGTTAAAATATTTTTAGAAAAGATCTTATATTTTACTCTTCCTGACATAAGCAAAACTCAAGCAAAAGGCAGAAGAGTCGTCTTCCTCAGCAGAGGAATGCCATATTTTTCATCGTATTTACCACTAACTCTGTACCAGTGGTGATAAAAAGACTAAGGGCAGAATCAAATGAAAGTTGCCTAGTAACCAGAATAAATGAGCTATAAAGGAGAGTAAAACTGTTGTAGATGGTAATGCTATAGAAAATTGACACTAGACTAGCACGGAGAATCCATTCTGGAGAGAAACTCGGGAGTGGAAATCTTGGGTCTGCCATTTCTTAGCTGTGTTGATTGGACAAGTTTCTGTCCTTCCTTGTTTGGGGGTTTTGTTTGTTTGTTTTTGTACTTCTTTAACACTCTGTGTTCTCATTGGCAAATGAAGTCATTTGGCATGCTCTAAGGCCGTAAATGAGATGTTAGACAGGGAGTGCTGCACTCTCTTCAGTAAATATGAGCTATTGAATTTGCATTAGTATTGGCATTGTTTTTATTTCAAAACAGGTAGAAAGAAATGAGAATAGAATTAGATCTTCATAATAAGAGATAATTGAGGACTCTGTCTGTCTATATTGAGCTAATTTCTTGTTTCCTTATTTCCCTGCACAATTTACCATAGATCCCTCTCAACTACAGCATTCTAAGTATGTGTCCATCTTACAACTAGATGAGCTGAAGGCAAGTTAATATTAGGAATTAAACAGCCATTTTTTAGGTAAAAGAATTAGAATTTAAATTTGGTCTCAGTTTCTTGCAGTTAAAAATGGTCTTGGGTCGGGAAAGTTGGACACGGGTGGAACTTGGACGCACTGGCTCTTGTCTTTGCTGTGTAGTACAGATAGATAATAGGGTTTGGGGTCAGTAACTGAATCATTTCAGTTTATGTCATTGGTTTTATCATGAATTATAAAAACTCTTTTGACATGAATATTCTTAAAATATAAGGTTATGATATTTCTTATTTAATGTTAAATAATAAAGTAATAATTATGGATACCAGATAAATTGAGATCATAGGCTTAGGGAGTTGATAGTATCTAACGAATTGTGAATAGAAGCTTAATACTGTTTTGATTTTGAGATATTTTAATAAATCTTGTACACAACATGAAAATGATATTTCTAGCCTCTGGATTTCAGTAAGAAAAAGAATTGTGCTGGATGGTGTGGCTCAATGGATTGAGCACAGGTCTGTGAACCAAAGGATCACTGGTTTGATTCCCAGTCAGGGCACATGCCTGGGTTGCAGGCCGGGTCCCCAGTAGTGGGTGCTTGAGAGGCAACCACACATTGATATTTCTCTCCCTTTCTTTCTCCCTCCCTCCCATTCTCTAAAAATAAATAAATAAAATCTTAAAACAAAAAGAAAAGAAAACTATAACTTTCATCTTCATAATTAGTATTTGAAGTTTTGATAACTGTGTTAGAGCAAAAATTTATCATTAAGATTTGCTAAATGGAGGGAGAGTAATTACATACAAACTTAGAATGTAATGTAAAACTATATTTTATTTACTTACTGTTTGTTTGTTTGTTTTATCTTCATCCAAGGACAATCCTCATCACTTTTAGAGGGAGAGGAAGGGAGAGTGAGCTAGAGATGTGAGAAACATTGATCGGTTGCCTCCCGTCCATACCCCAACTGGGGACAGAACCCACAACCTAGGCCTGTACCCTGACCCAGGATACAACCTGCAACCTTGTAGGTGTACCAAATGATGCTCCAACCAACTGAACCACTGGCCAGGGCTGCAAAACTATATTTTAATATTGCTACTTTGTTGATAACTTCATTGTTAACTCTATTCATGTTAATATAGGGTAATGTAGTTAATGCATAACTGCAATGCATATTATTTATAGTTATGCATTGAGGTTATATAACTGTTACTTGGAATTAAATTTAATGGAGAAATAATGGAAATAATTTATATTTATTATGAAATCTTAGACAAATTTTGATTTTCAAATTATTATATTCTCAAATTGTTATTTCATATGAATGTTGGTTTTCATAGGAGTGAAAATAATCTGTAACTATCAAGGCTTACTTTTTTTAAATCTTTACTCAAAGATATGTTTATTGATTTTAGAAAGAAGAGAAACATCAGTATGACAGAAACATTGATCAGTTGCCTTTCATACACTCCCAGACCAGGAATCAAACCTGTGAGCTAGGTATGTGCCCTGACTGGGGTGGAACCCACAACCTTTTGGTGTACCAGATGATGCTCCAACCAACTGAGCCACCTGACCAGGGCCAGGCTTACTCTTGGCACATGGCTTTGTGCCATGTGCTCTATATGCAATGCTCTTTGTTTTTATTATTTACCAGCTTTTATTTATCATCTCTTCTAAGAATTAGGAAGTTATTTTTATTTTGATGTAGAGTATGATAAATGATACAGGAATGGTAACTTTGTGTTTAATTAGTTTAAATAACACAGTTATAGCAGTATAACTTTGTGGCATCCAAAAATATTAATACTTTCTCTCCCACCTTTTAAATTGGGCCAATAATCAAATTAACACAGATGGATTAACAGTAGAAATTCCATTTTAGTGCATGTGCATAGGGAACTTACATAGGCGTGTAAATTCCAAAGTCAGTGAACCACATTGGGTAGACGAGACATTTTTGGATGAAGGAAAGAAGGGGAGCACAGGGCATTAGATTTCAAAGGTGAGAATGGGTGATTTACAGGTAGTTGGGGAGAGGAGCACACACATGACAGGAGGTGTAAGGAGAACATTTTAAAATCTTCCTGAATGGGGTTTTTCTGTCTGAATCTCTTGTGCAGGAAAGGGGGAGTGCTTTCTGAATCCTATTTCTTAATAAACACTTTAAAATCAATATCCCAAAAAGCAGCTTTAGGGTGGCAAAACTGGTTCCCATCAATGCTATCTTCTCTTTATTTTTGAGCAGGTTTCCTTTCAAACATTCTTTTGTTTTTTAAAAGATTTTGTTTATTTATTTTTAGACAGAGGGGAAAGGAGGGAGAAGAGAATGAAAGAAACATCAGTGTATGGTTGCCTCTCACACGCCCCCTACTGGAGACTTGACCCCACAACCCAGGCATGTGCCCTGACTGGGAATTGAACCAGTGACCCTTTGTTCAATTCCCAGTGGATTGGTGTGGCACTCAATCCATTGAGCAACACCAGCCAGGGCTCAAACATTTGTATTAATACAAACAGAAAATACAGTGATCAAAGAATTATCCATTGATTTTATAGCATTATTTCTTAACATTTTCATAGCATTTGAATAATTTCAGAGCCATTTCAAAGTCTTATCAAGACATTTATCTTACAAAAGGTTTGTTTCCAAAATATACAAATAACTCTTAAAATTCAACAGTAAGAAAACAAAAGTTCTGAAAAAGTTATATAGTGTGTAACTTTAATTATATAACATTATGGAAAAGAAAGAAATACAGATATTATAAAAGTAAAAGTGGTTGCAAGGGGCTCAGGAGGAGAGATGGAGACTGAATAGGTGAGACATTTATTTTCTAGGAGAAAATATTTTATATGATATTGTAATGGTCAACACATAATATTATGAATTTGTCAAAATCCATGCAAATTATAGTACAAAGAGTGAAACTTCAAAAAATTAAAATGAGTGAACCATAATATATGCAAATTAAAAATAAATTATTTAGGAGATTGGAAAATTCCAGGAAGGAATGCAGACTATGATAAATTGTATGTGAAACATACTGTATTGCAAATAGTATGTGAAACAATCTCTCCTAAGGAGATGGGTATGAAAAATGCTGGCCAAGTCATTTTGGATGTGAGTAGAGTTTCTAAGACTGAAGTCGAAAGGAAATGCACATATATGCTAAATCCTAGTTAACACAGTTGTTTTCCCCTGAGGTACAAGTTAATTCTGATACTACTGTATGTGTAAAATGAATTAAACAATTACATATATGAATGCACATGGTAGGAACCAGGTTTCTCACTGTTGGAATGAATTTATAGATTACCAAATGGAGAAGGATACAGTCATCCATGTGGCAATAGATTGGAGTTGGAGCTGTCAATTAATATTCATATTTAGCTTCATATATGTATATGGAGGTGAGCAAAATTAGCTTTACAGTTGTAATACAAATAAATAATACAATAATTAATAAATAATAATATAAGAGTAAACTTTGTATCATGTACTCACAGCTATAAAACAACTGTTGCCCACCTTGTATATACATGTGTATACATATATATGTATACATGTGTGTATATGTGTATGTGTTTATATACACACACAGAGTGATGCTTACCTATAGAAATATTTATAATCACATGTGTATGAATGAGTACAGGCATGTTCAAACCTGCAGTCCGCAGGCTGTATGTGGCTCAGGATGGCTATGAATGCAGCCAAACACAGAATTATAAATTCACTTCAAACATTATAAGATTTTTTGTGATTATATGTCTCAGTGTATTTAAGGTGTGTCCCAAGACAAGTCTTCATCTTCCAGTGTGGCCTAGAGATGTCAAAAGTCGCACACCCCTGGTAGAATATACTCCACGTATTTCTTTGTGCTGTCAGCCTAAAAGCAATGATACCTCAGTAGTAATTAGCACACATGGCAACCTGGTCTTGGTTTGTGATAAAATGGTTTGTGGAAAATGGCTGATCCTAATACTGTCACAGGCGGGCACAGGTAACCAGGTTCTTGGTGATCAGGAACAAAGAATTAAACTGAACACACAGAGTTTATAGCAGAAAGAGAGAGAGAGATTTAGTAAGTGATAGTACACTCCACAGAACATGGGAGCGGGCCAACGCTGAGCTGAGATTGAGCTCAGGGACTGGAGGGATTCTACTCTTATATGGCAAATATTCCTGGCTAGTTTTGGTGGGGTTTTATGGTGCATGTACAAGTAGTTATATTACTTTAAAGCTACTGTGTATGTGGTCTTCCATGATTTTCCTTAATTGGCCATTGGGAGAGGGGGTTGCACAATGTTAATTTAGTATAATGCTGTTATCATGAAGCAGGGTCCTGTGACATCTTCTGCATAGGTGCGTTCATGATTCACCACGATTCAGCGCTTTTCCAGAAAGCACGAACAACCAGTCTTAGAGTCCTGTATAGACGTCGTTTATCTTAGCCCTGGGGCAGCTCCAGAGATTCTCCTTCCTGACTATTTCCTGCCGCATGACTGGGACAGGGAATACACAGATGATCTTGAAGCAACTCGTGGTGCTGGAAAGTAAGGAAAAACAAACACACAGAGACACACACATCGATGTGGATCTGTCCAAGGGGCACAGGAGCCGACTGAGAGAATACCAATGGCCAAAGGTAGGACAGTGAACAGTTTGGGTCACAAAATAAAGTAGTACTGGATTATAACCCAAAGAACAAATTAAACTTCCATGAGTCTGTACTGATATTAGTAAATGTTTGAATAAATAAATTAGTGGGGGAGAAGAGGCATCTTTCCCATACAGGGTAATTCTGAATGGTTTATTTAAATACCATGATCAAGAGCATTACTTACAACCTCTGACGTGTGAGTGGTGCACAGTGACGTTCTTCCAAAAAGACTGGAAGACTTTCTTTAAAAGAGTGGTGTTACAGCGGAAAGACCTGTCGGATCACCAGCCAGGTGATCAAGGTCAACATCGACAGTGATAAATCACGTTGATAGTAAATAAAACTCAAATGATATGATAAAAACAGCACTTTTTCTCTGTGGTCTTCCTCCCAAAACTTTATAACCACAGTCTAGTCATATGAAAAACACCAGACAAACATCAATAGTAGAACTTTCTATAAAATAGCTGATCGTTATTCCTCAAAACTGTCAAGATTGTCAAAAAATAAGGAATGTCTGTGAAACTGTCACAGCCAAAAGCAGTGCAAAGGAACATGATGACTGAGTATGACACGTGGCCCTGGGGCAGAAAAGGGGTGTTATGAGAAACTTTGGAAACCTGAATAAAATGTGATGTGTTCGTCTGCTAGGGCTCCTGCAAAAGTGCCACAGACTGTGGCTTGAGAAACAAAAAATTCTTTTCTCACAGTTCTGGAGGCTTAGATCTCAGTCCAAAATCAAAGTGCTGGCGGGGCTGCTTCCTTTTGAGGGTTCTGAGGGAGAGTCAGTTCCCTGACTCGCTTGGCCTCTGGTAGTTTGCTGGCAATTGCTGGTGTTCCTTGGCTTCAAGAAGCATCCACCCAGTCTTTGCCTTCATCTCACATGATGTTTTCCTTGTGAACATGTTTGTCTCCAAACCTTTCCTTTTTCTTATTAAGAACATTAGTTGTATTGGGTTGGAGTTCACTCTAACAACCTCGTTTTAACTTGATTGCCTCTGTAAGGACTCTTATGTCCAAATAAAGGGTGTGTGTGTGTGTGTGAGAGACGGACAGACAGACAGAGAGGGAGAAGTTGAAAACAATACAATAATATGCAAGTTGTCAAGAACTTACTAATATCCAATTTAATTTAGAGAGAGTTATCTTTTGAAATTTCAAGTGATGATTTTCTTCCATGTGTTCAATTTTATTATTGCCTTTCCCTTACGCCATGGCTTTGTAAACAAAATATGCATATGGTGTATAAAATTTCAACAATGTGATAGATTGTACTTCATCCCCTCTGATGACCAAGTCCCCTTAGTATTTAAAAGTGTGCAGGCATCATTTCCATGGCCAGCATAATGTAACAGAAATGGGAAATTTAAGCCGAATGTTCTATGCTTTTTTTTAAGATAAAAAAATAAATATCCTCATGTGATTCTTTCCCAGAGCCAGAAGCAATTACTGACTAATTTTGAAACTGCTTTCTAAACAAAATATAATTATTACAAATTACAGGTAATAAAGGCTTTAATGTTTCATGTTTATTTTGCAGAGAAATCTAAGTTGGATTTAGCGTGTACAAATTCTTGCTAATTGAAAATACCTTTCTAGTTTGTATTAATAATTTCTCCAAAGTTTGTCTCATTAAAAATTTGTTGCAAGAACTCAGTCCAAACACTTAAAAGATCTAAACCCTAATTTTGTTTTCTATACTTTCCATTTTTAATTGTACATTATGTGCAAAGAAAGAAAATGTAGGAAGCAACAAAATTAAGTCCCTTTAAAAGGTACTTCTTATGGGAAGCTTCTGGATCACCATATGCTAGGGGATGTTTTTGTGTGTGCGAGCTTACAATTTGTTCTGCTTTACCTCTTTCTACTTATGATTTTTCATGTCGGCTCCATGGAAAGGGAAAAGCTAGAATAGAAATTCAAAACAATAAGAAAATTATACGTGGTTTGCTTTGTCTGTGAGCAGACAACTAGATTTATTTGGGCTTAAGAAATCATTTCAACATTGGTTTTGAAAAAGGTGATCAGAGAGAACTTTTACAATGTACTTATTATTTGAAAAGTCTACTGCATGTAGCTCATTGTATTTATTCTGATTTAGGTCATCCTGCTTTAATAAAACTATTTATTGGGATACCAGTTTATTTATGTTAGTTCTTTAGCTATACTTAACATTTGTAAAGTGATCTATTTGTATATCTGTTTACTTAAGAAATGTAGAATTTTAAAGGTGATGTGACTCAATATTGATGTTTCTTAATTTTGGTGGGGGAAGGGAGAAGGAACTGCATATCCATAGATAATCTGAAAGATTTGTGATTTTCTGGTTACATTACACACTTTGTTTTTGCTATTTTCCGGTTGTCTTTTCAAATGTCTTTAAACATATGATATATGTTCTTTTGTTTGGAAACATCCTAGGAACTGGTGTCGGCCTCCACCAAAATTTGATTCCAAGGACTTGATTTTTATTAATGAAAATTTTTTTTAATTTCTAGTTTTTTTGCTTTTTGTTTGCTTGCTTTGTTTTATTTTTCTTTTGATGAGCAAGAACACTGAGTGACTTTATATGCAACAGAAATAACTTTAGCAATGATGCTCTGTAATTAGTGTCCGGAATAGTTTGTTTGTTTTTTTGTTTTTGTTTTTGTTATTGTTTTCTGATTTAGGAATAGCTATGCTGGTGTGACTCAGGACTGTCATATATTAATGTAAGTCCAGACACAAACATATTTCAAATACCTCCTCTCAGAGAATCATACTTCTTTAAACTTTCCTCCCAAGGAAGCTACTTAATATGTTAGAGTACTGATACCACCCTTTAAGTCTAATAGATTTTAGCTCAGATAATGTCTTCAGTGCCCATATAAAGGTAACTTCATGCACAAGTTTCCTTGTCTGTGTAATAAGGTATAATAATAATTTACTTGATTTGTTGTTACTTGATGGGATATACATTTTTTAATTAAGATTTTATTTATTTATCTTTAGAGGGGAAGGGAAGGAGAGAGGGAGTGAAATATCAATGTATGGTTGCCTCTCGTGCATCCCCTGCTGGGAACTGGCCTGCAACCCAGGCGTGTGCTCTGACTGGGAATCGAACCGCGGTTGTTGGTTCGCAGGCCCACGCTCAATCCACTGAGCTACACCAGCCAGGGCTGGGATATACATTTTAAAAAACACATGGCATATATATGCAGTTTCCTTTCTTCTAGAGACACAGTAAAAGTAAATAACACCTTAAATGAGACGCACTTGTTTTAAATGTTTTACCATACTTTTTGCTAAATCCACTATTTTCTCAAACTGTTTCATTTCACTGGACTTATGTTTCCTGCTTAGGCTGTGTAGGGGTGGGAGACACTGAATACTCTAGGTGTAATATTTCTGTCTTTGGCACAGCTACTTGTCAAATATTAACTGTATTCAACGAATTGGAGGTAGGGTTTGTTAGGCAAGTTTTAAACCAGTACTTAGAAGTGACAAATCTATTTTTTTAAAGTTTATAACACAGAGGATTTTAATACAGCCACTACAGAAAATGGAAAACAGTATAGAGGTTCCTCATGTAACTAAGAATAGATCTACCATGTGCTCCAGGATTCTCATTTCCAGGTATATTTCCAAAGGAAATAAAATCATTATTTTAGAGGGGTGTCTATGCTTCCATGTTCATAGCAGCATTACTCACAGTAGCCAAGATGTGGAAACAATCTGTTTATTTATAAATGAATGGTAAAAAAATGTTTTATATATATGTGTATATACACATATGTATTTATACATGCACACACATATGTGTAGAAAATATAGATATATGTATAAATAAATATTATTTATTAATAAATAAAGACTGAATACTATTCAGTCTTTAAGAAGAGGAAATCTGTCATTTGCAACATGAATGAACTTTCAAGGTATTATGCTAAGTGAAATAACCCAGAGACAAAAACTGCATAGTATCATTTACATATTTACATATTCATTTTATTTTATTCTTTGCATCACCATTCATGCCCCATATCCTCTTCCACCTCCACTCACTCCCCTTCCCCCATGATTATTATACTGTTGTCCCAGTCCATGAATTACCTTTATTTAACTTAAATTTTTCTTCTGAAAATTATTAGCCTGTAAATAGTATTTTAATGAAGTAATTAATCTCTTTACTTTTTTAAAACTCCTAACTACCATCGTCAGTTTACAGCTCAATGGATTTTCTCAAGCTAAACATACTGTGTAACCAGCACTGAGATAAGAAATAGATCATTACCAGCACTTCCAAAGCCCCGTGTGCTCCTTCAGTTCCTGTCCCACACTCACCATCACTGCTTTCCTGATTTCTAATGCTGCAGATTAGTTTTCTCTGTTTTGTATTTTATGTACATGGGACGATAAATAACTGCATAGTTTTTTATAACTTCTTTCAATTGATGTCATTTCTGTGCAATTTCTTCAAATTGTTGTATGCAGCTTTTGATATTCTCATTGCTATGGAAAACTGTTATGGAAATATACCAACATTTATTTACCTTTTCCAGCATTGATGTTCCTCCTTAATAGGTCACCATGTAGTCTGTGGCTATTATAAACAGTAGCACGGAGCCTAGTACCTGTACTTTGCTAAACCTATCCCTATATTAGGTACACATCTAAGAATGGAATTGGTGAGTTTTAAGTATCCATATGTTCAGCTTCAGTGGATACTTTAAATAGATTTTACAAATTATTTGTACACATGTATATTTAAACTAGCAGTATATGAGACTTCTGGCTGTGTCACATACTTTTGAAAACGTGGCATTGCCTGTCCTTATTTTTTTTATTCTAATAGGTATATATTGATACCATATTATGATTTTTATTTGCATTTTCTACTGCTTTGAGCATTTTAAAATGTGTTTTTGGCTTTCTGGATTTCCTCCTTTGTGCAGCATCTATTCACCTCCTTCCCTACTCTTCTGTTGCTGTCTCTCTTTTTTTTCATTGACACATAGAAGTTTTAATAGATTGTGAATGAATCTTTTGTATGATATGTGCATTACAAATATTTTTTTCTCCCTGTGTGGGTTACATGTTCATTACTTAAGTGATTTATTCTATTTCTGCCTACTTTTTGTGCTTATTATTATTAATTTTAATCGAATTTACTGGGGTGACATTGGTTAATGAAATTATGTAGATTTCACGGATACAGTTATGTAACACATCACCTGAATATTATATTGTGTGTTTGCCACCCTAGGTCAAGTCTCCTTCGGTCACCATTTATCCTTCTT
>PVKM010024364.1:0-20397 GCA_004027735.1 Carollia perspicillata
TGGCGATCTAGCATTAGACACAGCAGCACAGATCCATCTCAAACAATAGACAACCCAGTGCAAGAGTTGAAAACTGCACGACTCCACAGATATATAATTTGAAAACAGGCAACCTAATCTTTAGTGTTAGAAGTAAGCGTGGGGTTTACCATCAAGCAAGTAGTGACCCCAGTGGGGGAGGCGTTGTGAGTCATTGGAGCGTTGTTTTCCTTCACCTGAATGCTGGTTAGATGGGTGTGCTCACTTGGTGGAAATTTACACAACTGCATATTTCTGATCTTTGAACGTCTGTGCGTATGGGATGAATTCCAAAAATGGACTCCAATCATATAATTAACAATAAGTGCAAGCATCAGATATTTCAATAACATTTTAAAAATACAGAAAACAAGTTATTAAAAATTAAGAGAAATAGTGTACATTTATTTAACTTGTAAGCTTCCATATCTTTTGCTTTTTAAAAACTCTTGGTTTATAAAAAATATAGAGAGCATAACACCAAGAAAAGTTTTGCTAATTTAACACTATGTGCAGACCAGGAGGAAAGCTATCATTTATTATTAATATAGGGTAAAATATATTGATTCAAATGACTAGAAATTAAACATTGTATTTTAGTCTTTTGTTTCATTTTGCTCTTGTATAAATGCATATTGAACTACAGAGGTATGCTTTTCTCATGCTCCCTTCAATTGACTTCTAGGAGAATTGATTGCTCTCATTTTAATCAGAAAAAATATTTCCATAATTTTAATATTTTGTTAACTTGTACACTATTTCAAACTAATCACTGACCTCCTTTTTCTTAATGTGATGAAGGTTTTACTATTTTAATGAGCACCTTTATAAACTACACTTTATAGAACTGTGATATTGTATAGAATTTACTTCTTGCCCCATCTAGTGTGGCTTGATGGACTGAGTGCCAGCCTGTGAACCAAAAGGTCACCAGTTCAATTCCCAGTCAGGGCCCATGACTGGTTTGTGGGCCAGGTCCCCAGATGAGGGTGTGCAAGAAGCAACTGATTGATGTATATCTCACATCAATGTCTCTCTCCCTTTTTTTCTCCCTCCCTTTCCCTCTCTCTGAAAATAAATAAACAAAATGTTTTAAAAAAGAATTTACTTCTTAAAATTTTTCTAGGTCTATTTGAATTTGTTGAAATAATGCTGCTTTAAGTATCTTATGGGTTTTGTTAAATTTATTTTATATTTACATATTGGGTTCAACAAGAAATAGCCAGACTAATACCTCTGCTCATATAAAATAAAGAAAAAATATATATAATATATAAATATGTGTGTATGACATACTTGGTAAACCAGATAATAAATAAAAATATTAGAATAGTATTATCAAAGGTATGAATTTTGTTGTTGAATTTCCAGAATGTTCCAGGTCTTCCAGTACTTACCTTTGAAGGAACTGGAGGGGTTAGTGTAAATAGTCTGAGAATATCACCCTCTACTTTAAGTGGGTCCTCATCTGAGTTAATATTGGTGACAGCTTTTGTCCAAGTCTATAATTCTTATTCTTTTAAAAGCATTAGCTTTATGTAGTATAATTATAATTGTGCTTTTTATCATGTTTCCACCTTCTTCTTTACAATGGTGAGCTATTATTCCAAATACTCTGGACTGATAGTACATCTTTTATTGAAATTCAGTTAAAGTTGAGAGCCACGAAAAATAGACAGATATTTCAAATATTTTATTTTAACTTAAAATATGTATTTGTGCATTTATTCAACAAAATATGTAATATAGGGACTTTTCCCTTGTAATATTCTTGGTTAGCATTCTGACTCATATTTTTAGAACGAATCCTCCATAATTCATCATCTACTCTTTCCAATGCAGTTCTTTAAATCACTGTGTGTGTGCACATCATGATGCAATACTTGTATGGCACTAGTTGGACAATTAAATATTCAGTGCCATGACAGCATGAATTCCAAAGAACTCAGTATTTTTATAGAAACATTTATTCTCTTTCTTTTCATATGGTTTGTATAAAATTTAATTAAGTTATGCAATTGCAATAACAAGAACAGCAGGCATTAACCAGTGTGGGAACAAATGTGACTAACTCTCAACAAACATACAGCTCAACTGATGATAGCAGAGGTGCCAGCACACGGGAGAGTGGCCCATGGGCAGTGAGAACACAGCCTGCCAAGAGCATCCTTCCATTCCCTCTGCAGAAGAAGTCAAGTGCACAGGTTGACCCAGTGCATCAGTTACAAAACACTGATGTTAGTTAGGACAAGTCTCACCTGTACGTGACATTCATTTTCACTAAAATCCGAGCACACATCTTTCATTCTTTTGGGTCATAAAATGGGACTGTTTTCCCTAAAATAGATCTCAAAGCCCTAAAAAAATAGTTCAGCCTCTGTAAAGTCTTTACTTCAACCCCTGTGGCCAACAAGCCGGAGGGCGTTAAGTGACCATGGAAAATTCAGAATCACTGTGAGAACCAAGTTCCTATCACCCAAAAGGCAAATCACCTGAGTGCAGGTTGAACCTGTTGCCACACTTTGCAGCACAAACACCATGGCGATGCCAGGGCAGCTCCCAGCAGGCAACGTAAGGAGGTCAGCGTGACCTGAGACATGAACTTCTTGTGAAAGCACATCTCCCCTAGCCTGCTCCCTTTGCCTCTCATCCTTCTAGAGATACTAATTCAGAAGAAAAATATCTAGAAATGCAGTGAGTTGGTTTTAAGAAGGAAGACATCACTAGGCAGCCCTGCCTGGTCATTAAAAAAATGCCAAAACAGTAAAACAAAGGTCTGTAAAGTATTTTGATGCTAGCGATATTCTAATTCACCTGGGACCAGAGGGACTGAAATAAGTGAGGACAAAGCTGCACACTGACGGTCTAGACATACGGCCTTATTAGATCACAGATATTACGTCGAGTTGAAGAAGAGAAGCAAAATTCAGAAAGCTCCATGTGTAGAACCAGGGCTCCCGCAGGATCTCTGCGTATCTCTGCTGCTACTACTCTATGTAGTCAAATTGAGGCTGTGCCTCTCTCTGGCCAACTGGAAAGCAACTACTTCCGTGAGAGGAACTTCTGTCCTTTACTGGGCAGCTCCAGTGTCTAGTGGTGTACATAGTGCATACTGGTTTATGAATGAATACACAAAACTGTGAAAAATGTTCAAGCAATTTCTGTAGGCAGAAATGAGAGCATGCTACTCACAAGCTGAAAGACGAGAGCTTTGCCTTAACTCTAAAGATGAATTAAAACCACAACTACAGATACAGAATTGCTGAATAGTAGGATGGCTAGTAGTATTACAATATCCTAGAACTCTGTTACAATAAGAAAATTAGATGGAAAACTTCACTGTAGACTTGAAAACTATTTTTAATTATAGTGTTATTAAAAACATTCATATATAAAGGTTTGCATAAGATACTCATATTTTAAGCTCTTACATAGTTGTAAAACAAAATACTGTTTGATATAAGTAAACTCAAGATCAATTAAATGTATTAGTTTATTTCATATAATTACTAAAATTATAATTTAATAGTCATATTAAATGTATTGAATGCAATTAATAATGAACAGATTAATTTAAAAACTAATTTTTAATGAAAACATTCATCATTAATTTAATTGAATATTAATTTAATGCAGTGAATTTTGCTTCCTATAATTAAATCACAAACAACTAGTTATGTGTTACATATATGCATTTGTTTTTAAATTTCACTTGTTTTTAACCTGTCAGCATGGTGATAACCATTTATATGAACCCCATTGTCATAACCATTGTTTTTTTTTACAATGACATGTTTTACAATGTTTTTTACATGTTTTACATGCTTTCTACAATGATAAATGCTAAGTCATTTATCAATTTAATAATGCCTCTCAAAACATAATACTAAAAAAATAAGTTCTGATTAAAACTCTCACTTCATATTTATTAATAAATTTAGGGAAATGACATACATAAATAAACCTTAGAACTACACATATTGAGTATAAAATATTCTATTTTGTAATCAGACATATTTTGAAAAGGTAGGCATTACCTTTCCCATCTCATAGATGAGAAAGCAGAGATTCAGGAATGTAACTTAACCAACCTAACAGGTGCCAGAGCCTCAGATTTGAAACAAATCATTTGACTCAAAGGTCAAATATGTGAACTGTGTAAACATCCGAACATTAAATGAGCGTGACAATATCACACTGCCAGTTAAAAACAAAGTTAGAACAAGAACCCTTGTCTCTAGACATTAAAATCAAGACTTTCTTCATATATCATCTTCTGATCTAATTTACTATTTTATTATGCTTTTATAGCAATTGAATTATGAATATGCCCTTTCATTCGGTCTATTTGTTCTCATGGAGTGGGACTTGTTTGCTAACTTTATCCGAAATGACATTTTCAAACAGAATACTTAAGATAGTGGTAAAAAGAATAAAAGCCTGCTTTTGGCAGTAATGGAAAATGTACTTAAATTACAGAATATGTTTCATTATGAAACGTTAAAGTAAAATATCACAGCACACAAAAAAACTTTGTATTTGATTTAGTATCACTGTCATTGGTGGTAGGCATGACTTATTAAAGTACTAAAATAAATGTGTAAAACTTGGCATGAGAAATTATGTAGTATTTATTATGCTAAGCCTGATTCTACAATAGAAACCATTATAGACACACAGTCAAACAGTAGTAGAGATTACAGATGCTGGATAATTATTACTATTTTATTAAGAGAAATTAAAAGTTGCAAAAAAATTTTTTTGAGGATAAAATTTATTTCTCATTAATATCAAATGCATTCCAGTTAAATTATGTAGATAGGTGAATCAGGTAAAGTTCACAGTGAAAGTTTTAAGAGTAAATTAATTGTGAACACCAATTCTACACAATATTTCAAAGAAGGAGAAAATGGAGTTATTTCTAGCTCCTATTGTAAAATCATCCTCAAGAGGATGAAACCATCAGACAAGTAGGAAGAGGAAAGGGGTATGAAAAGGAATGGCCGGGTATCCAAAGCACTACATAGGGTGCTTCATTTCCATTGCTTCCCTGAATGGACATAATTGATAATAGAGATTTACATTTCGATACACAGATTTATCTCACTAAAGACAATTGTGGTTGCTAGAGGAAAATGATAAAGCATGCTATTAATAAATAATAAATATAAATACCATCTCCCAGGGCTTTTTCAGTTTATAAAATACTTCCATGTACCTTGTTTCATTTAATTATTACAATAGTCTTGAGAGGTAATGTTATAGCCTATTTGCCAAATAGAAACCGATGCTTCCTGAGTCTCGTGGAAGCCAGGTTTCAGAAGAAAGATTTTGTCTAAACGAAGCAGGCAAATCCTCGTAGCTGGAGCTGGAGCACCCGAGATGCCGGCAGGAGAGCAAGAGACTGAGCTGGGAACCACATCCCATACGATATAGCGAGAGAGGGGAACCCCAGGAAGTGAAGTGGGGCAAGGGGTAGCCAAGGGCGTAAGAACAACGCTCATTGGCTTTTATTATCTGAATAATAACATTTATTTTATTTTCTTATTTACTTTATTTTCTCTTTCACATAATAAATCGTGCAACAAGTATCTATCGAGGACTCACAGTGTGCCTGCACCTCTCCCAGACCCTGGGCATGCAGCACAGAATAAAACAAACACGATTGCACCTGTGATGGAGGCTACATAACTGTGAGGATAAATAACCACCACGAAAGACAATAAATGATGTGAGATAACCACAGTGCCACGGAGGAAAATTCGGTAGCATCAGCAGATACAGAGTTATAGACATGTGCTATTGTAGAGAGGGGATGGAGAAGCCCCTTCCGAATGTATAATTCTAAGTCCAATGAATGAAAGTGTAAGAGCAAGACCGCACTGCTGGAAGGAGTGCTACTGACAGGTGGCTGGGAGGCAGCGAGGTCTCCGCGCTGGAGCCAGGGAGAGCTGAGAGGAAGGCATGGACGTGGTGGAGCAGTTGGAGGTCAGACCGCATACGGTCTTCGAGACCGTGGTAAGACTTTGAATTTTATTATGAGTTAAAAGAAAATTTGGAGAACTTCAACAGTAGCAGAGAGAAAACAGTATTTATATTTCTACGGGATCATATTGGCTACTGTATGGGGAAAAAACTAATGTGGGATAACTTGGAAAGAGGGAAATCAGTTAGGAGATTGCCCAGTACAAGATATTTGTCTAGTGAGGGTATACTTCTGGATTTAACCAGGTCAATAGCAGAAGAAAGAAGGGAGTCATGTGGAGAAACGACTGTCAAGGTTCAGCCGATTGGACTTATGATGCTTTGCATACTAGTTAGTAGAGAAGAAAAGGGTCAAAAATGTCATTTAGTCTTAGAATCTGAGCAAGCTAGTGATGAAGATGCTATTTACTGGGATCATACCCCTAGATGAAGAGCAGATTAGGAGAGAAAATTAAAAGCTTTGCTTGGGGACATGCTAATTTTGTGATTTTTGATCTGAATGAAAACAGCACTTTTTAGACAGAGTAGTCAAGACTGTTTGCTAAGGAAGTCTAATTTTTGAGCTTGGAAGAAGAAAGGGTCCAGTGAAGAAGATTTAAAAGCAGCATGCGATGTGATTGGTGAAGGGAGACAAAGCATGAAAGTGAAGGCTGCATAAACCAAGTGAAAAGATAAATGACTCTTCAAAGAGAGTGTAGGAAAGTGTAACATGCTCCTAGGAGCTGGTGAAATAATGAAACTTGGCTCTGCTTTGGGAAGAGGAATACAGGAGAAGGGACAAGTTGGTGACAGTCAGAGAGAAAAGATGAAGTTGAGTATGAACGAGACAAAATGTTGCGGGAGTAAGTGGTGGGACTCAGGACAGGCGTGGGAAGGAGGCTTGCCATCAGTGAAGCGGGAAGACCGCACAGGAAACAGTCAAGTCCACGCATTGTTGGAAAGCTGGAAAGGCCAGAGAGATGATGAAATTTTCATTTCCTTTTTCATTTAGTTAAAGGTGGACAGTAGGACTTTTAAATTTGTTGATGATTAGGATCAAGACTCAATGAATCTGCGTAGAGCTCAGCTTACTAAGTGTGGGCTAAACACAGGACTGGAGAAAACTAAGGGCATGGAGTCAGGTGTGGGCAAAACAAGTAGTGTGTGGAAATAATTGCCCAAAAGAAGAAAGTTCACAAATTTTAGGAATGTCAAAAAGTTCTGAGCACACTGGAGAAGTTAGAAAGAGACACAATGTGTGTTGTGAATATTATACTGTACAGATTAAGTGTTGAGTAGCGCACTTGGAACACAACTGCTGAAGACAAAAGGCAATGATTACAGTGATGGTTTTCACAAATATCCACAATACTTTAACACACCATACTGTAGTTTAATTTCTCTCACACCTGTCTCAAGGGTAGGCTGAGCTCCCTTCTCACAAAGAGTATGAGAAAAACAGTAACTACAGCAGATGCCACCTTAACTGAGTGACCACAGTTGACCTTCCTGGTGAAAAATCTAGCTGTCTCTATGATCTGCTTATATGACACCATGAAAAAGGCACTTCACTTCTGTGGCTTAAGCAACAATTCATAATCCTAATTGAATCATGACATCACATCTGGAAACTCTAATTGAGGGATACTGCGCAAAATAGCTGACAATGCTCTTCAAAATACAAAGGTCATGAAAGAAGAAATACTGAGAACTTCCATTGGTTGCAGGAAACGTAGCAGGCAGGCCAATTAAATACCTAGATTTGTTGCTGCAACAGAAAAAGACACCAGTGGAATTATTGGTAAAACCTGAATGAAGGCTGTGTAGTTTAGCGACTGGCATTGTTCCAAACTTGATTCTTAATCTGATTAGTGTGTCGTGATTGTACAAGATCTTAGCAGTACAGCAATCTCAGTGAAGGAACTGTACCTCCCTGTAATATCTTTGTAGCTTTTCTGTAAAATCTAAATGTATTTACAAAAAAATTAAAAAATAACAACTACTGTATGTTTCTGCTAAGAGGCCAGAGCTGAAAGTCCCTGCTTTAAGATTAGATTTAAATTAGGTTTAAACAAGGCAAGTACACTTAAAAAATATTTTTTCTTATTTTAAAGAGTAACTATTCTTATTGCAATTATCAGCAGCAGCAGCATCGTTGTCATGGTTATCATCATTCTTATAATATTGCCTAAACTATCTAAATAAACCATTCTAATGAATTCATATATAAACTCCCAATTTGATATTAGTAAACTGCATAGAAGACTGTCCAGTCCATATTAACTATTTTAACTATTGGGAATGCCTGCAAGAGGTTTCCAAAGTATTGTAGCAGTAGATGTGGATTCATTTATGTGTGTGTACTATGCTTGCTACTACGTTAAAATCAATCCAAGAGTAATTATTTTTAAGTATGCTTACACCTAGAGTGAAAACAAAGAAAATGCTCTTGAGAGGATGTGCGGCTGGGACTCATTTCTCATTCCTCTCCTCAGAGTTCACCCTCTTGAGCTCCTTAAGTCACTCACAAAGGACACAGAGGCCTCGTGCTGTAGGAGAGATTTCCTGTGCAGTCCTATCAAATCCAAGAAGAATTTATCTTCTTGGTTTGTAAAACCACTAATTCGATCCAGCCTTCAATCTCCTTGGAAAGGTCTAAAACTACTCTTGTTTTGTGCTATACAGGTCGTTTGTTAATGTGATAGGCTCCATTCTGTTTTCTGAATATTTCAATGAGCCATTTCTATTCAAAAAGTAGAAGTACAGAGGGACATTATGTGGTACTAATCTCCTGAAGTCCACTCACTCACTTTGTCTTGGGTGGTATGGTAAAAGCATGATTAAGTAGGTTTAACTGAGCATGACACTTGGGAAAGGCACCACAGTCTGATATGAGAGCTGGAAACATAACTAGTATTTCCTTTAAAAGAAAGAAAAATGGCCCTGGCTGGTGTAGCTCAGTGGATTGAGCGCGGGCCTGGGAACCAAACAACCATGGTTCGATTCCCAGTCAGGGCACATGCCTGGGTTCCAGGCCAGTTCCCAGCAGGGGACACACAAGAGGCAACCATACATTGATATTTCTCTCCTTCTCTCCTTCCCTTCCCATCTAAAGATAAATAAAATAAAATAAAATTTAAAAAAAGAAAGAAAGAAAGAAAAATGGCATTGTATTTAAAGGGGCTAATGCTGAACCAAGGAAGCCCAGATGCAAACCCTGACTCAGCACCTTACATCATCAACGTGGCAAATATTTCCATTGAACAAGAGTATTTACAAACAGATAAAATTAATCACAGTGCTGCTAGAAGTACATCTTAGTAGAAATGAAATATAGGAGTCACAGTCTAAGCAGTGGGAGAAAGTGAATTGATATTTTAAGGAGAGATGCTTTTACTGATGCATGATAAATATAACTGCAGTAATCATTTCCACTTGAGAGAAGAGCTCCCCCCTCTGCCTTCCCTCGGGGGAGAGGCCACTGTGTTCCTATGACCACGTTCAATGAAGAAGTCAGGGATCATAGAGGGGACTCTGCCTTCCTCAGAAAGAGCCCAAATAGGTACCAAAGAAAAAGACTGGGTCCTTTCTAGTCCCATCATTCAAATATTTGTTTTCCATTTTACTTATTCAAATTCACAGTTATACGCTAATATATGCTAATATACTGGTAAGTATCTCTTTGTTCTTCATCTGATGTTTAAAAGGATGTCTTCCCAAGTAGACATCATTAATACATCATTTTCAAGATGAGTCATATTCAATTAGCACCATTATAGAATGGCTGATCTCACTGAATGCAAAATAGTGCACTTCATTCATAATCAACCTAGAGAAGGCTGAATTTTGTGTCAGGTGTGAATGTTATAGACTGTGTTGTCAGCTTAGCTGCTCATGAGTGGGAGTTTAACTACTCAACAGATATTTATTGGCAACCAACTAATTGCTACACTCTCCTGTAGAAGATGCAAATACAATTAGGACATAATGTCTTTAAAGAGAGCTGCAGAAATTATTGAAAATGTGTTTTCAAAAATCAAAATGGAATCTCTACAACCTCTCTCTCTACAATCTTAAAATTAAATAACTATCATCTCCATGGACTGATGGTCAGTTCATTGATGTTTACAAGCTTACACATTATGGAGCCGCAGAGGAATAGACGTGAGGGGCAAAGAGAAAGGCAGGCAAGTGCAGCTTGCAGCCCAGAGTAAAGAGAGAGGGAGATGTTGGTCACCTTTCTCTTGCTAACATCTCACAGTACAAAATATTTACATTATGGCCACATAGTCTTCTTGAATGCAAGCTAAGCAGATGTCGATATTTTTCAATGTGAAATTTGGCAAACTGCCACCATGATAAAGCCAGGAAGCAGTTTTTAATGCATTTCTTGTCAATTCGACCTTGTTCTTCTTTTGCAGCAGACTTAATTTTACCCCATTCTTAGGTAAATCTGTCTTTAAAAGACTTCTTAGGCTGATATAGTGCTCACATACAGTTCAAGTTAGACATGAATCTTAGCTAAGTATTGATACTATAGGGAAAGAAATAATGTGTTTGCAATTAGTGAGCACTGTGTGACAACCAGAAATCAAAAATACTGTCGTGACTTTCGTTGCTTTATTACTCAGCCTATATAAAGATATGCTCCAAAGCACAGGAGAATATGGTTTACCACAGAAAACATTGCATGCAACAAGTCGAATGCCAAGGTCTGCACGGCTTTTCTGTATGTGGGCGAGTAGAGTGGCAGGTGAGTAGATAGGGAAGTAGGGAGGCAAGGTTAACAGTGTTTAAATTAGCTGCCAAAGGAAGAGAATACCATCATCTAGGTAGCTTTGCACAGATATATTTAGTGCTCAAATATCCCAATACATGCTAATTATAATTCCCCCTTCTCCTTTCCAACTAACACAATTCTTTTTGGACATACACTATTTATATACACATTGTCACTTCAGAAAGAGTCACATTGATTTTATATATATGTTATTTCTAAATAACAGAAGATGTTACTATCATAGATTTAATAGGCAAAACATATAAGATTATAGACAGTAAAGCAATTTTTAAAAGAAATAAGCAACATCTAACTAAAATGTTAATGTTTTCGCTACAGTATGTGATGTGGACCCTGGCTCCTGGGGTCTGAGACATTGTGGATGGGGGAGAGACATTCACACAGACTACCCAGTCCTGTGGAGGAAAAGGGCGGGCATGGCTTTTCTCTCAAGGGGAGCAAAAGCCAGGCAACCAGCCTTTATTGGGTTCCTCCGCACTTTACATGATGGTCCTCATTTACTATGCACAGGTTGCTTTAGGTGGTTACCTTTTACAGAAAACAAAGGAGACAATGCCAATAATCACATCACAGAAGAGGGATATTTGCAAATGAAAAGGCAAAAGTGGTTGTACCCATTACACTCCATACTGGGGGAAATCTTAGCACAGATTCTAGGAAGTCACTCAGTAGTAAATGCTCACTACAAACCAGGATGAGGGATTTTTAGCAAAAGCAAGACTCGAAGCTGCCTAGGCATATTGCAGGCCTGATTCCCCACAGGAGAACCTATCTGTGGACATGGGAACTGTGCATCTCTGAGTGGGAGCTGGGCCCACGCCACACAGAATTGTCTCCTACAAGTATGCAGTTCAGTGAATTAGAATTTAACTGATTGTGCGTGCTTTTTTATTGTTGTGCAATTACAGTTGTCCCCATTTGTCCCCACAACTCCCCCCCACCCTACCCACCCCCACCTCCCACATGCGGTCCTCCCCCCACACTGTTGTCTCTGTCCCTGTGTCCTTTATACAAGTTCCTTGACTTGACCCTTCTTTGCCCCATCATCCCTATCCCCCTCCCCCTTCCCCTTTGGTTACTGTCAGTTTGTTCTTGACTTCCAGGTCTCTGTTTATATTTTGCTTGCTTGTTTGTTTTATTGATTATGTCCCACTTACAGGTGAGAGCCTATGGTATTTGTCTTTCACCGCCTGGCTTACTTCACTTAACATAATGCTCTCTAGTCCCATCCATGCCACTGTGAAGGGTAGGAGTCCCTTCTTTTTTGCTGTGTAGTGTTCCACAGGGTAAATGTATGATAGTTGTTTTATCTGCTCCTTTATTGATGGGCATTTAGACTGCTTCCAGCATTTGGCTATTGTAAATTGTGCTGCTTTGAACATTGGGGTGCATAGGTTCTTTTCAACTGGTGTTTCAGGGCTCTTAGGGTATAATCCCAGCAGTGGAATTGCTGCATCAAAAGGCAGCTCCATTTTTAGTTTTCTGAAGAAATTCCATACTGTTTTCCACAGTGACAGATTAAAAATGAAAAAAAGTCAAGAGAAATTGTACAAATTCTTATAAAAATATTCCTAATGTTTATTCTTTTATAATCCTGGAATTATCATCTACTTGTTGAAAGCACAAAACAGAGCTGACTTTGGATTGTGGGGCACAGTCATTTGTAAAGCATACAGAGTTTTGCTAAATAGTAAAATTCAAAAGAATGCATTTTGTAGTTGGTGGTCCAAGTACTTAATTTCATTCCTATTCTAATCTTCAGTCCATTTCAGCATTCACCAAATCAGCAAATAGCATAATTAATAAGCTAAATAAACCATTACAGGCTATTGCTATAAAATGCAAAGCAAAACTGACAAGAAATATGTTAATATGAGGCTACATCAAGGTTAATAGTGACATGTAACATAATGCTGGTTTTAATCATTTTAGCTGCATTCAATATTCCCATTATACACAGGCCATAATGACCTATCAAGGTGTTGGAAGGTGGCCAAATGCATCAAATTTGAAAAACCCAAGATGACCATGTTAAGCTGGAGATCAACATGTTTCTACAGGAAGTCATCCTTCATAGCAGTGCTGAAGAGCATTAATCCACTAAACCAGAATGTACATTTATAACCTCCTGGGTGCAAATTTAGAAGCTATTGGAGAATAATAACTGGTTTAAGTCATCCTTGCATTTCTCAAGCACTGTGATCATGCTCTATGTAACAGTAACTGACTTTTAGTCTATAGCACAATGCATATCTTGAACTATGGGTTAGTAAATGTTTGTGAAATCGATCTACACACTAATAACAAACATAAAGTGATTCACAACTAGAAAATCGGTGTGAGGGAAGAACAGCCGGAAAATGATAGGGAGCAATTATCTGACTCCTAAGTGGAACAGTAACTGATGCCTAGGAATTCAGAAGGGAGTGACAGGGGAACTTAAAATAGACTCGCAGCCCTGCATGTGAAGCTCTAACTCCTAGCAGGATGGTTTCTAAATCCCCAACTGAAGGAAAATAAATTATATTGTTAAAACTTATGCATCCAGTAGAATTTATATCTATGGGACCAGATGAGGCACTTCAAGACGTAATGAAGAAACAAAACAGCTGTCACTTGTCATCAAGAGATGTCATAAAAAAGATAATGCTAAGGGTATGATATTCAGCCACCCTTAAAGTTGTGTGTGTGTTAAAAGTGCCCTTTGCTCTGTGAATGATGCAGAATGTTTTTTTTTTCCTTTGAACTCTTACTGGATGGCCTATATTTACAAGGTGGCTTAGCAGGGCTGTCGGAATAGCCTGGGGTCATCCAGTGGGGCAGAGCTGACGGAGGCAGACTCTGTTAGCTGACTTCCCAGCTGAGGACCAAGCCATGAGTTCCTCCTGTGATCAGGGTCTTCTGTAAGTGGGGACCCAGGAAGACCCAGTTCTGGTCAGCAAGATGGCCTCCCCAGATAAGACTAAGGAAGTCCCATGGGGCGTTGCGCTTACATTGCTGCAACCCATCAGGAGATCTACAGTTCAAGGTTTCAGAAATCCGTGTGCGAAGCCTGGGAGCAAAGCATCCTGTTTCACTGACAACAGAACCCAAAATGTCCATCACACCTAAAGGAGCAGGATGGCTGAAAGGACCTATGAGCCCATTAGTTTCCCGGCCTTGTAGATCTGCTCGGCCCCGCGATTCCAAGAGCTCATCACTATTTCCTTTAATGAATCCGGCTTCAGAGGCATTTGTACAACTGGTGGTGGTCTGACCTCACCGAAAGTGGGCACCTAATTACTTCTTTAGGTGGAGCACTAATTTAAAGGTCATTGCTCTTTCTCTAAGCCGGATGTAAAACTTCCTCATTTTTTAAATTATTTAATATGAGGTATTATTTATTTATTTAAGTTATAGGCTGTTCCATTTAAAAAATCCCCTTCGTTCCAAAGAAGTTAAAAATGGCTTTCAAATTTATCTCTTGTATCTACAGCTTCACTTGTCTTGTTTCTTATTTTCCAGTGAAGCTGCATTCCTGTCACTATCCGCATGATAAACATGTCTTGTGTTAGGGATCCAGAGAGTTTTTTAAATTGACATGTAAAAGTTCATATCGATTGTCCTGGATTTAGAATAACCATGAGGGTTTTGTCAGTGCTTGATGACTAGGTTCTTCTGTTGTCAAAATATGTCCGTATTATTAAATTCCAACTGAAAATCTCACTAATAATACTTTATAAGTACAAAATCTAATATTTGGTCATTTAGCCTCAGAAGCTAAAATGTAATTTTTCAGAGTGTTCTATGTGTACCACGAATAAAATAAATATATTTTAAGGAAGTAACAAAACCTAAGTTAAAGATAGAAAAAGTCAAGGAATAGAAAAAGAGTTATTGTGTGCATTATAAAATGTGATTTAAAATGTTAGAGGTGTCTATAAAAACAATGAAGAATTGAATGGATAATTCAAACAAAAAGTAGTTTTGCTATTTCGGTTATTTAGATTTGCAAACCTAAAATGCTGCTTTCATAGACATTTTTGTCGTTGCTTGTTCTTTCATTCATTTCGTTTCGACTTTTGTTTGTTCTTTAATCTTGGTTTAATTCTTCTTTAAGCCCAAGCCTATGACAACATAAATAGAGGGGTTTTTTCATGCCATTATTCAAATAAATAATAAAGAATTCAGTGTAGTAAACTCCTTACCAAAATCAAATACAATATCCTCCTTAGAAATGCTTTGTAATAAACAATTCAACAATAAAGAAATAAGTATCTCACAGAAATAGCTGCACTCCCATTTCATTGCAGCATTATTCACAATAGCCAAAAATTGGAAACCACACAGGTGTCCTTCCGTGGATGAATGGATGAAGAAAATATGGTATTTATACATAATAGCATATTATTCAATATTATTCAGCCACAAGAAAGAAGGAAACCCTGCCATTTATGATAATATGAATAAATCAAGAGGGTATTATGTTAAGTGAAATAAGAAAGACACAAAAAGATAAAAATCCTATATGATCTCACTTATAAGTGGGAAAAAAATCGCACTTATGGAGGCAGAGTACAATGGTGGTTGAAGGAAGCCAGGTGGAGGGAAATGGAAAGATATTTCTCAAGGTACAAACTTGCAGGTATGGAGGATGAATATGTCTGGAGACTTAATGTGCATGGATGGTGACTATAGTTAATACTGCCTTGAATACTGGAAATATGCCAAAAGAGTAGATTTTAGGTCCATTCATCACAAAAGGAAATGGTAACTATGTAAGAAAATAAGTTAATTAGCCTGACTGGAGTAATCATTTCATTACATATAGGTACATCATAGCATCATGTTTTACACCTTAAGTATTAATAAGTTTTATTAAAAGCATACACTTAAAAGCGGCTGCTAAAGTGTCTGACAGGTTGTAGTTCTCCAGATATTTTTAACTTTATATAAGCTGAAAATTTTTTCATTAAAAAGGTATTTGGAAAAAGTGAACAAAATTCAAATGTTTTCCTAAAGTAAAATTTTATTTTTTTCATGACTGCAACACTTGAAACCATTAATAATTTGGAAACGGTCTCCAAATCCATACTCAATCTTCTTAACCTGATTTTTGAGTGCTTCAAATGATCTGTGCCGAAGAGAACACATTCACTGACCCTTAGTTTGCCCCAGAGCCACAGGCTCCCCAGAAATCCTGTAAGACTCCGACTCAGCGGCCCTGGGCCAGCCACAGCTCTGCTTGGGGCCAGACACATCCACCAGGCCTCCACAGGGCTGGTTGTGCTGGTTCAGAGCCTTCAGAGCTGATCACCAGGATGAAGGGTTTTTCCATCTGCATTAGAGCACAAAGTCATTTTCAAGGCCAATTTTAGGAGAGTAAGCAATAACTGTCATCAACAACAAAAACCTCACAACTACTTGAAAAGTGGCACAGGAGCTTGAAGTATGAAATGAACAGTCCTCAGGTGACTGGCTGACAGCTTTCCTTTATTGAGAGTTCACAGTGCGCTTATTAATATACTTTAAATTAAAGTCTCTTTTGATAATGACAGGTTTTCTTTTCAGTGACGTTTGCCTGATATTTTGTTTCCTGGTGAAACTATTGTCTAGTTTCTTGAGTGAGGAAGCTTTTATAAAGCCGTGAGTTTCCCATCAGTATACAGAATTTAATATGATCTTTCTCCTCCATTGTCTGTCCTCAGAAGTCAGATCTCTTTACATTTGTGCGGTTCAAACAATGCAAGGAGGTTTACACAGTCCCTGTAAACTGACACAGAGCATTCAGGTCCCAGAGCGCTCTTAGCAAAAGTAACAGTCTGGATGAGACGCAGAAGAATGCAACCCCATGCCCCTGGACCCTGCTGCCAATGTAAACAAGCATTGCTGCTTCAGCTTCTCCGTTTGCCTTAACACATTTTCACTATTCTCATTGCCTCGATTTTCTTGTTTTTCCTCTGTTCCATTCATATCCACTCATTTTGCAATTCATTTATATTACATCTGTAATTCTTTTACCCACAAACCAAAAGAGTATTGCGAATCTTGTTAATGTTTCAGGCTTCTAAAAAGTTTGGTGGTGTTTACAGAAACGATGAAGCAATAATTTCATCACAGAAGTATGAAAAAGAAAGAGTAGAAAGAATAGCCTCCCCACACTGAACCTCTAAGGGTCAGCAGATAAAAATAACTTAACTATAGTATGCTAAGATGGAATGACAGCTGATCTCTTAGTCCAATAGGACTTGGATCCTGCTCTTCGCCACTCATCTCGGCATCTCAAAGCAAGCTGGTTTACTTGTCTGTGTCTCAGTGCCTTGTCCTCAGTGCCTTAACATGGGGAGATCAAGTCAACTTAATAAAGTTGTGATGATTAAGTGACATACTGTACTTGAAATATCTGCTAAGGGGATCACAACGCAGTAGATGCTGAGTGAACACTTGAGCCTTAGTCCTTCCTGGGTTTGAGCAAAGGGAATTTTATTCTGATTGCTCCTTTGACGCCATTCAATCTTTTCCACAGGCTCCGTTTACAAAAAAAGATTTTTCAATAGGTGGACGTAGCCATGAGTTACTATAATTAGTGTCGTACCAGACTCGTTTTCATATTTTGACTAGTCTACGTTATGCAGGCTGCAGTAGGTACCTACGAAAAATCTTTCTTTCTCCCTCTTGCCCCCTCTCACTCAAACACACACACTCATTACATTTCAGTGAAACATCTATGTTAGAAGAAAACATGTGTACATATAATCAGAAGCCATTATAATGTGATATTTCCATTCGTGGCCCTGTTTGATGCAAACTCCAAAAACAAACAATCGATAGAGATAATATATTTTCACAATTCAAATGGATTTAAAAAACTGAGAACACTAAAATTGGTCTTCACAGTTCTCCCTTTCTAGTAGTTCAAATACAGCTTTGGACAGCATTCTAGTTACAAATATTAGTTTGTATATTGACATAGTCTTAATATATCAGAATTACTAAAAGTCATTCAATAACCATATTTCCGATTAAAAAAGCAGGTGATGGCATTGTTTTAATTCTCTAGTAAAATATTCACCTAAATTATTTGATATTATATATATGCTGCAGTTAAAATTACTAAAAAATAATTTTCTATATTTATATAGGAAAGGGAGATAAAAATAAACCATTGTAGAATAATTCCATTCTACATTGTTGAATCATTACACAATCAAGTCATAAATACATAACTGTCCATTCTAAAAGACTTTCTGACATTGAATGAACTCTTGTTTATAGGTGTTTAATTGCAAACATGCCAAAATATAGTGCTATACATCCTGCAAAGGCAGTGTTTAAAATATGAACGCAGGACTGTTTCGACAGTTGTACCTGAATGAGGCACATCTCCTATTAACAGTCAAGTCGCGTCTCCTGTGGCTTTGGCAGTTGAGATGAGAGTTACTGAGCGGGATAATCTAATTCCAAGAGCTCATAGGAGACTAAAGTATTCAATTGAGGTTGCTCATTTATTTCTGACAGGATTCAAATGTAGTTCCAGAATTTTGTAAAGATACTCTAATCATGTATGAAATGTAGTCAAGAAAATACCCCATGCTTTGCATCCTGTTATGCATTCTGAAAAAATTCTGTTTCAGATAGGGGAATATCAAAATCAGAACAAATAAACAAGTAAGATCACAAAAATAGAAAATAACAAGTCTCCATAGAAAACTTATTTCCACCCACCAAAACTATATTGAAAAACAGTAATTTACTATTATAAACTAAAGAAAAGAATTATACCCATTAGACACCTGATGCTCACTTTAGTAAAACACAGTGGCACTGGATCCCAAATCTAAATTTGCCACAAAAGTCTCTCCAACTGAACAAGCTAGAAGGAACCCGTCAATGTTTTAAGATGTCACTCTTTAATCTATAAAAGAGAGTTAAACCAAACACTTACTTAGAGTCCATTTCAATCTTGTAGTGATTGAAATTACTAAGTTGTAAATTCTGCCTTGGCTGCTGTGGCTCAGTCGATTGAGCACTGGCCTGTGGTCACCTGTTCGAGTCCCAATCATGCCTGGGTTTTGGGCCAGGTCCCCAGTAGGGGGCACGTAAGAAGTGACCACACATTGATGTTTCTCTCCCTCTCTTTCTCCTTCCCTTCCCCTCTGTCAAAAAATAAATAAAACTTTTTAAAAAAGAAACCACTAAGTTACAAAGTCTAACAATTTAATGGTAAGATGAATGAAAGCTTTTCTATACATTGGTCTATAATGGCATGCAAAATTCAAAGTTTTGCTGAGAAGTTCTTGAATTAAACTTGATATTTTCTTACAAGTTTTAATCATTATTACCAGTATTCATTTACATATTCATCCTTCTAAAATGGAAGCATTTTGCTCTATTGCTCTGAGAGCTACTAAAAAAGTAAAAATCTGAATATCCTTATATAAGTTGGATGAAATTTATATCACTTTCTCTTACGTTGGCCCTGGGAACTCAACTGTTACCTGCAAAATTCCACTCTCTTGTACAAACCTACCAAAATAGCATTCAAAAATATCTGATTTTGAAGTCCATGTTATTTTCTCTTCCTACAGTGCTTCCAATTAGAAATGCTTCTTTCTAAATTCAACTGGACTTTCATCCTGTCTGCAAAGTCTTAGAATGTCAGCTTCCTTTCACTCCATCTTGCTTATTTTAGACACTGGTTTCATCAGTCATTGTCATGCATGTTTATTCATTTAACCTTTCTATTTAACAAATAACACAATGCCAAATACATACTAGATGCTCAATAATAAATAGTGGAATTTATTAACTAAAGTCACATTATTTCCCATCGACTGTTCTGTATTACAAAAGGCAACAACAATTTTTAAAAATTCTCTACTTAAAGCCCCAAAAACTTCCCCTAAGACTGGCCTCTGCTTGATAGAGATCCCGCCTCCTCCCAGGATCCTAATGGCTTAATCTCTGTCCATCTGGGTACCATGTTGCCATGTTGTTGGTACCACCCTAATAAGTCTTTCAACATGCCATTCACTTTCAAATGCTCAAAGGACTAATATTCCCTTCAGATCTCATTTTTTTCTTAACTGTCCTACACATGTTGTCTTAGTGAGCACGCCTTCTTGTTAGTGTCCTCCTCCCTCCCTTTCACAACACAGCGTTGTTACAACATGTATTAATCTTTGTCACAGTCTATGGAACAAATATGGAGGTTTCATTTTTCAGAGTTAATTCCTTAATTCTCATTTGTGGGTAGTTGAGCTCCTCGCTGTAAAGCTCTGCTGTTATTCCCAAATATATATTATGTACCTTAGATGGCTTTGGATATAGTCTTGCTTTCGAACATCAGCCGAGAGAGTAGACCATCTCCCACCATGCTGCAGTCTTGAGGCCCCTCTGTACCCAAGGCTTCTCCTGCCAGTTTAAACCTCTTTCAGATCACCCGCACTACTCAACCATTGTTCCCAAAGGGCAAGCTGAGGGTGCTGAGTCTGGAGGAATCCCATGAAGCTCTAGGTTTTTTGGTTAAATTTGCTGTATCCTTTAAAATCACAATCACTTTCCTCCATCAGGAGCATGCCAACCTCTCACAGAGAATCTAATACCACTAAATCACAAAAGGGAAGAAACAACCT
>PVKM010024365.1:0-20551 GCA_004027735.1 Carollia perspicillata
TAGCAGGAGAAAAGAAGGCGTAAAGAGGGGAGTGGCTACTCCCTTTCCTCCCACCGAGATGTCTTCTATATTGGTGAAAGCATCTATCACCAGAGGTCTGCAAATTCTTGCTGTGAAGGGCTGGAGAGGAACTATTTTAGAGTTCGTGGGCTAGTTTCTTTCACAACTACTCTACTCTGCAGGAAGGCAGCCAGAGAGAGTGCATAGATAAATGGACATGACTGTATGTGTGCCAATAAAACTCTAAAAAAAACAAACAGTGGGGCAAATGTGGCCCTAGAGTTGTACTGATAGTTTTGCTGACCACTGAGTTAGCTAGGTTCAGCTGCTCTAACAGAGACCCCAAGTGACAGCTGCATTAAAAAGTTTCTTTTTCAAGTAACAGTTCCAGTGTAAACAGTTGAGCGTGGCCCAGCTCCTTCAGTTTCAGGGATCCAGGTGCCTGGTCTTCTTTTTCTGCCTGTGTAGTTCAAGATGGTGACCTGGTACCCACATTCCAGCCAGCAGGAAAGGGGAAAAAAAACCAGGGACAGTTCGCCCCTTTCCTTGAAGGATATAACCCCAAACTGCACACATTAATTCTGCTTGCACCCTATTGGACAGAACTTAGTCACCTGGCCATCCCTAGCTGCAAGGGAAGCTGGGAGATGTAGTCTTTAGCTGAGCAGCATGGACTGACTGGCCAGCTATGAAACTATAAGGGCAAGTGGAGAATGGTTGTGCAAGAACCTAGCTAGCAGTCTTTGCCACAAATGGGATCCTGATTCTTGTCATTTTTTCTTGGTCCCTCAGCCAATTTCAAGCGCCCAGTGGTGATCCTGGGACCCGTGGCAGACATTGCTATGCAGAAGTTGACTGCTGAGATGCCTGACCAGTTCGAAATCGCAGGTGAGAAACCAGGTTTCTTGGCAGTCCTGCTGGTGAGTCATTTCATAACCCTTTCCCAGCCCCTGGGGCTGAGGCAGCTTGAGAGGGGCTGCTAATGATGTTGTTTAGGATAAGAGTTAGAACATGAATCACCAGCACTCATTCTAATGCCCAGGCCAGACATCCTCAGTCAATCTTGGTATTGTCTGGCTGGATAGAGCTTCTGAGTTTTTCTTAACACAGTTCGCCAGTCAATGCCCAACGAGCCAATGTGCTTGCTGTTCCTTCCTTCGTTCGAGAGACTTGTTTACTGAGCTGTGGACACAGCGTCCAACAACATACACAAGTCCACCCAGGGAGACCAAAGATGAACAGCTTCAGAAACAAGCTAGAATTGGGGTCAACAAGTTACATCTCCCAGGCCGAATCTGGCCCACCAGCTATTTTTGTACAGCCTACCAAGAATGGTATTTACGTTTTTTAAATGGTTGAAGTTAAAACCTTTTTGACACATGGGAAGAACTGAAAGCTGCAACTTGAACATGAAGGTTCACAGCAGCATTATCCACAGCAGCCCAGGGGTGGGTACAGCCCAGGTGTCCACGGACAGATGAAGGGAAAACACAATGTCACCCATCCAGACAATGGGATGTTATTCAGCTTTAAAAGGGAAGAAAATTCTGACCCATGCTACATTATGCTCAGCGAAACTTCAGCCACAGGACAATACTGTGTGATCCCACTCACAGGAGGCCCTCAGAGGAGTCAGAGCCACAGCAACAGGAAGTGGTTGGTGGGGGCCTGGAGCTGGGGAAGGAGGAGGGGGAGTTAGTGTGTAATGGGGTAGAGTGTCAGTTTGGGAAGATGAGAAAGTTCTGGAGACGGACGGAGGTGATGGCTACACAACAATACGAATGTCACAGCCCAGGCAAAGGCCTAGAGTTGGGACCAAGCCTGGGAGGACGAATTCTGGAGCACAGACTCTGCATCAGGCTCCTGACCCTGTCTGTTGTTGGCTCCGTGACTGAGCTGGTGACCTTATGACCTCGAGGCTGTTTCCCCATCTGCCAGATGGGACAGTAACAGCATCGCCTCCTCAGGAGGAGTTGAGGGCTAATGTCAGGAAGGGACACAGATCAGCAGCATTGGGCACAAGTCTGACGGGAGCTCCTGCTGCTGCTGTTAGGATTCCTCTCAAGGGCAATGGGGAGCCATGGTGGGCTCTTGAGCAGGGGAGGGACAGGTAGACATGAATTGGAGGGGTAGGAGACTGCCCACCTGAAAGCTGCCGGTTGCCTCTCCCCTCCACAGAGAGCGTGTTGAGGACCAACAGCCCATCTAAGATCATCAAACTGGACACCGTGAGGGTGATTGCAGAGAAAGTAAGCAGGGCTCTGCTGTGGGTCCCATTTCACAGGTCAGGAAACTGAGGCCCAGGCATCCAACCTGTTCTCTCCCCATGCCCTGCAAGTGTGGTCTCCCATGGAGCCCCCTTTGGAGGCTTTGTGATATTGGGGCTTGAGGGGGACAGAGCCTGCCCAGAGTCACACAGCAGCAAGCCAGCCCTCGGAAAAGGCAGGGAGTCTCAAACTGGGCTCTAGGGCTCAAGAGGCCGTGGCCTGCGTTATCACCAGCCCCCACTCCACATGCTGGCCTGTGGGTGTGCCAGGCTGGGGTCCACTCTGACCCGCGTCCTTCTCACCAATTCCTTGTCTCTTTTGGCCTGTCCTGGGTGTGTTTCTCTCTCCGCGCTCTCCCGCCCCCACTACCCCCTGCCCAGGACAAGCACGCGCTCCTAGACGTGACACCCTCAGCAGTCGAGCGCCTCAACTACGTGCAGTACTACCCCATTGTGGTCTTCTGCGCCCCAGAGAGCCGCAAGGCCCTCAAGGCTCTGCGCCAGTGGCTGGCACCAGCGTCCCGCCGCAGCACCCGCCGTCTCTATGCTCAAGCCCAGAAGCTGTGGAAGCACAGTGACCACCTCTTCACAGGTAGGGCAGGAGTGGGGGCCCAGGGGAAGCAGTGGTTTTGGCTGAGTCAGCCCACACTGATGCCCCTCCCACAGCCACCATTCACCTGCATGGCACAAGTGACAGCTGGTACCAGGAGCTCAAGACCATTATCCGAGAGCAGCAGTCCCGGCCCATCTGGACGGCTGAGGACCAGGTACCTGGCCAGGGTTTGGAGACTCTATCTGGATTTAGGGCTAGGTCAGGGGTCAGGGGAATGGCCAAGGCCAAGATTTAACCTGAGATTAGGGCCTGAATCAGGTACCCAAGGTGAGATGAGATTGGGGGACAAGGGGTAGATCCAAGGTTTGGGGCTCGACTCAGATTTTGGGGTCTCAGCCTTAAGTCAAGAAAAGGCTGAGTCAATGTTCAAAACTCATCCTGAGATCAGGGGTTAAGTATCAACCTCAGGGTCAATGGTCTTACCTGGTTTGGGACGGGAGTTTGAAGGTGGTGTTCTGGGCTGGGGTTTGGTCTGAGGTCCAGGAGGCTCAGCCAGGCCACCCCACCCCGCCCCACAGCTAGATGGCTCCCTGGAGGACAACCTGGACCTCCCTCACCGTGGCCTGGCTGACAGCTCCGCAGATCTGAGCTGTGACAGCCGGGTCAACAGTGACTACGAGACAGATGGTGAGGGCTACACAGACGGCGAGGGCTACACAGACGGTGAGGGTGGGCCCTACACAGACGTGGATGAGGAGCCCCCCACGCCGGCCCTGGTCCGGTCCTCGGAGCCTGTGCTAGTGGACAAACCCCAGGGCCTGCAGGATCATGGCAGATCCTCGGGTCACCAAGGGGCCCAGGTGAGTAGGGTATGGGATGGGACAAGGCAGATACCTGGGGACCCTATTTTCTGCCAGAATGGGAACAAACAGAAATTTCTTGCTCAGATCCGTATCTGTGACCTGGACCTGGGCTGTATGAACCACTGAATCACTTCTAGCAAATATTTTAGCCTATGTGCTCGAAGTTTCCTTGTCTGGGACACAGGGCAGGTGCTGCAAATCTTGACATCACAGGGTGGTTGTTTAAATTCAGCACACTTGGCCCTCAGCACACTTTATATACATATATACGTACATATACATATATATACACACATATATATACATATACATATATATATATAATTAGTTCTTATTCTATTTGGGGCTGCATTAGCCCCTGTAGTGCCTGTTAATTTGACACAGACACCACTTCCTCCAGACCCTCCCAGTAAATGTGAAATGTGCAAACCTGTGCTGTCTCTGGTTGGAGTGATGCTCCGTGGGGCTGTGCAGCGCCCTGCCTGTTCGGCTCTCACAGCAGCCTACTTACCAGGCAGGCCCTAGCCTAAGCACTTCACATGCATGAATTCGTGAATGCCTAACAGCAGTTCTCTGAGGAATTTTACAGACGGGAAATCCAGTTCCCCCTTAGCTAACAGGCCAGGAGATAGCCAAGGCCTTCCCCTGGCCCAGCCTATTTTCTCATTTAAAATTGGGGATGAGCCCTGGCTGCTGTGGCTCCGTGGACTGAGTGCGGGCCTGTGAACCGAGAGGTCACCAGTTCGATTCCCAGTCGGGGCACAGGCCTGGGTTTCGGGCCAGGTTCCCTATTGGGGGGAGGTGTGAGAAGCAACCGAATCTCTCACACATTGATGTTTCTCTCCCTTTCCCCCTGCCTTCCCCTCTCTCTAAAAGTAAAAAATAAGAATAATCTTTAAAAATAAAAATTACAAAAGTGGGGATGAGCTGCAGTCTGGCCATAGGGGCAAGGAGACAGCCTGTGCATAGTGCTGCCCGGGCAAAGGTGGGGAAGTGGAGGGGGGTGGTACCTCGCCCCAACCTGTCATACTTTCGGGGGGTTAACCTGCTTTCTCCCTCTCCAAGGCGGACAGCCACCACCCACAGGGTCAGTCAAGACAAGACAGCATACGGTAAGAACTCCCGTACTCCAGGTTGGGGCCCCTCAACCCTTTCCCTGGGACTCAGGGGTTGGATGGGGGTGAAGAGCCCTAGAACCAAGCCGTCCTTCTGTGGCACTGTTCTGGTAGGAAAGACGCAGCCCGCAGAGGCGATCTAAGCCCTGTGAAGTCAGGCCATGGGAGCGGGAATCCGCTTTCTGGTCACACTGGGAAGGCTTCCTGAAGGAGGGGACATTGGAACTAGGGCGTGGAAGGCTGTGAAGGAGTTTATTAATAAACCCAACCCCCTAATGCCCAGTCTTGCTCCTCTCTGCCCACACCCAGTGTGCCTAGCACAGAGCCAGCCCCAGTTAATGGTGAGTCCACACCCTCCCCTCTAACATCCTCTATGCTATTTCCCAATCCCCAGGACATACGCGCGGGAAGCTGTGAGGAAAAAGTTTACACAAGCCCGAGATGTGGGGTCCTCTGACGAAGATGGCTACGACTGGGGCCCAGCCACGGACCTGTGACCACCTCCCACATGGCCAGCTGGCCCCTCCCTTTTCCTCCCTGGAGCTGGGTCTTGGCTTCTCATACCGAACCCCAAACCCTGCCTCCTTCCGCCTGGCCTGTAATAAACATTTTCACAGCACTGCTTCTAGGGGCTTTCAGGAAGGCCAGGGTCAAGTCCTCTTTTTCCTGCTAATCCCCGCCACGCCCTGATCGAAGACCTTACCCATTTGATAAGCTTTTAATTTTTTACATCAGAAAATATAGAGCCTAGAATCCTCTGGGGCCCCGGCCAGCCAAGGAGGCACCTCTGACAGGAGTTCCAGGGCCAGCGGGGCTAAGGCACCGTGGTGGGGTGGTGGCTGGTCACAAGTATACAGGCTGCTCCTGGCCCGTGAGCAGGCGATAGGTGGTGGCCGGCATGGTCTTGATGTGGACCTGGGGGGTGGGAAAGGAGGTGGGGGCTCAGGGTGGGCCTGGGCTAGTGGGAAGGCACCCTAAGTCCCATCCACTGCCCACGCACCTCTGTGTGGGCCTCAGTGAGCAGCTCAATGACACGGGCATGCGGTGTGGCCACCACACTGTGCCCATTGATCTCGATGATTCGGTGTCCCACGCGAACGCCCCCGCGCTCGGCGATGCCACCACGGAGGAGACTGCAGATCTGATGGGACAGGAAGGAGCCGTGCTGCTCAGGGGTGCGTGCCCAAAGCTGCCCGCCCCCAACACAGTGCCCTGGGCTGGGGCCTCACGATGCCGTCCTCCACGCAGAAGCCCAGCTGCTCGCGGGCGTGTGGCCGGTGGATGATGGCTGTGGTGACCGGTGGGCAGTGGACGATGCTGAGGGTCACCAATGTCTGCGACTTTATCTCCTGGACAGGACAAGGGCTGTTGGCCTAGCTGGGCCTTCAGGAGGCTGCTGGACCTCTTGGCAAGCTGCAGCCTCCTCTGGGCCTGTTTATCCACCCGCAAAATGGAGCTTTGAAGTCAAGGCTCTAGACCCCAGAAGATCCCTCAAGAAGCAGTTAAGGACACAGGTGGGAGCTGTACAGCCTCAAGGTTGGAGCTGTGTGACCTCTCACCTCCCTGACTCCCTGGGCCTCAGTTTCCTGCTGGCCAAAAGCAAGTCTCTAGCAGTATCTGCCAGGCAGGGTCATAAACACTCAGTAACATGCCGTGTGGACTGTGTCAGAACCACTCTTCTGACCTGGCCAGGTCCCTCCTTATCCCTGGGCCTCATTTTCCCTATGTGGGCAATAAGGGTCAAGTCTCAAGAATATACTGCTGAGGTCATCCTGGATGGGTGACATCCCCCCTCCCAGCCTCAGTTTCCCTAAGTATGTAGGAGCTGGTAGGATTCTACCATGTCCCTTATGGGCTGGGCCCCATAGACCTGTCCAAAGAAGGCGTTTCTGTGGCCTCGGGCATCCCTTTCCAGCTCTGTGGAGAGGTAGGCCTACCACCTGGGGACCTTCAGGCCAGCCCTTCTCACCCCTGCCACCCCAAGACTCACACGGATGGCAGCCTGGACGGTGGCCAGGGGCAGCCCCACGAGGCTGGTCCCATTGATGGCAGTAAGGCGGTCCCCAATGCTGAGGGCCCCTGAGCGCTCCGCCGGGCCCCCATGCAGCAGGTTGGCGATAACAGCTGTGGGCAGCAAGGAGCCCCAGCCCGACTCCACCAGGGCCACGCCCAAGCCCTCACCCCGGCGCTTCTCAATGACCACCTGGAAAAGGACACGGGTGGGGCATGAGGGCCACTTGGCGGGGGACTGGCAGGGGGTGACCCACTCACTTGCTCACCTCCCTGCAGTTCTCGCTGTTGGAGAAGTGGTCGAGGTCTCCATTGTGGAGGTAGCCAGAGCCTGTGGCCCCCTGGCTTGGCTGGGCGCGCACCTGGCGGGGGTCAATGCCGCTTTCCTGCAGGAACTGGCTGTAGGCCACAGCGAAGGCCTGGCCGATGGCCTGAGCAATGAGCTGGGCCTGTGGAGGATGGGCAGCATCTTCCTGGGGGTGTCATACCCTCTTCCTTCTGGTCCCTCAAATCCTCTGACATCTCAGAGCCCAGCCCTCCTGCCCCACCCGGAGCAAGAGTCCCAAGGGATAAGATTTTGGGAAAACGGTCACTGCCTTGGGGCATCTGTGGAGAGGCAGACCTGGGACAGTGAAGGTTTTGGGGATCTGGTGCCAGTCTCACAGCCTTATGGGAAAGACTGGAATGTGTGGGAGCCATCGGAGGGATGGAGACAGCTGCCATCTGGAAGGCCAGGGGAGCTTTAGAGGAGGGTGGGGACTAGTCTGTGTCCCCCTGAGCCGCAGGACACCCGGAGCCCAGCCGCTCACGTCATCTGAGTGGAAAACGTGGCAGATCATCTTGTAGAGCCGCTGGCCACGGGCCTGGGATGCGGGCCGCCGGGCCACCCGCCGGCGGGCCATGATCACCAGCACGCTGCCAATGTCAGCAATGTAGGAGATGGTCTGCAGGGCATGGTCCATCATGGCCTCCTGGAGGAGGCAGAGATCGGGCCTGGGTAGGCTGCGGAAACCTCAGCAGAGTCTCCCATACTCCAGAGACCAGGCCTGGGCCCCGTACCTGGGAGTCGACCATCAGAACCTTAATCCTCTTGGTGGAGATAAAGAGGTCCACCTCCGTCATGGGCTGGGTCTCCCCATCGGGGGCCTGTAGGGGTGGGGTGGCAGGTGGAGGAACCCAAAGACCCAGCCTTTGCCCTATCAGGCTCCCAGGCCTTAGCGGGCCCAGTCTGTAGCTTGCCTGCCCGCCAACCCACCTGCCAGACCCTGGCTTCACCTTGATGCGGTCCACAGCCTCCTGGGCCTGCGCCATTCGAGTGCTGGGGGGTGGGTTCCGCTCGGACACCAGCTGGGTGGAGCCCAGGTATTTGGCCCCAAATATGACACCATCTCGGAGGTCTTCATGGTCACAGGGACCTGATACTGAGGGCAACAATGGAGGCAGGTCAGCCCCCGAGAGCCACGGCCAGGCTTGTCCACCCCATGGGTTCAGTCCAGGATCTTGGCTGCCTGATGTCTGGAAGCACAGAGAGATCTACCCTCTTATGACCTGATACTGTTGACCCACATGTGTCTGCCTACTTCCTCAGGACTATCCCACCAGCAGGAGACACAGCCCAGCAGCTTGGCCCTGTCTAAACCCATCTGCTCTGGCGCTCCAGAGCTAACTCTGCCCCTGACTCAAGGTTCCCAGGCAGAGGACCAAGTTAATTCCAGGGGCTTTTGTGAGTCCAGAAGCACAGCTAGATCCAAAAACAGCACTAGTGCTAACAGACACCTCCACCCTGTGTTTCTAGAATTCCATGATGAGGCTAGAGAAGATGGTCCCACTCCCATTTCTAAAACTGCAACACTACAGAACTGCAGTCAATTCTACCCAATGGTTCTGGAATCCCCCCTGAATCAGTCTAGAGGCAATTAGTTCTGCCCACTGTTCTAGAATTCTCCTCTATCCAACCAGGGAGAGACAACTGTCCACGTACCAAAAACTCTCATGCCATCCGCAACCCGAAGTGGCTCTGACTTACATCTCTAGAACACCCTGGCAAGTTTCAAATCACAGAATTCTGTCAGGGGTTCTAGAAACCTACATGACTCCAGAATCAGACTTTCCCGCTCCGTGATTCCAGAGTTTCTTAATCATAAGAGCATCAGGCAGCTCTTCCTATGGTTCTAGAATTCCCTCAGTAATTCATGATCACAGATGCACCCAGTGAATCACTTGAACATTCACAAACAAACAACTCTGGTCATGGCTCTAGACACGAGCTAGTCCGGAACCACATAAAGCTTTGCATGGCTCCAGAATCCCCTGAGCAACATAAAACCAGACAGCTCTGCCAGCAGTTCTAGAGTGTTCTAATCAATTGCTATTGCTTTTTGGATTAGAACCACAGGTATAGGCCCCAGTGAAGTAAACCATACTCCTGTCTGTGAACTTAAACCACAGGTATCTCTGCCCTTTGTCCTTCGTGATCTAAGCACCCTGGAACAACAGACAACTCTGCTCTGGGGTTCTGGAACTGTGCCATCCAATATGGAACTGTGGCAGCCACCAGGCCCATGTGGCTGGTCTGGATTGAGATGTGCTGTAAGTACAAAATACACACTGGATTTTGAACCTCTAGTCTGAACAAAAAGTAAAATAATTGTAAAATGTTAATTATATGTTAACACATTACTTTAAACATATTAGGTTAACTAAAATGTGTTATTAATGTCACCTGTTTATTTTTTTAATGTGGACGACTAGAAGTTTCAAGTCATATAGGGCTCACATTATATTCTTGTCTGGCAGCACTCTAGAACTTTCTGATGCCTCCTCTACAACTGTACCACTCTTCCCAGTTCTAGAGCACTTCCTACTAGTCTACGGCCACGATAAATTCAATTCATTCTGTGAAGAGAACTTCCCAGTCCGAGTAGAACCAGACAGCTCTGCTTACCATTCCAGAACCTTCTCATCAGCCTAGGTTCTTTTAATCTAGAACCACGGGCAAAATGCCAAGTTCTGGAACTCCCTAGGTCAGTCAGAGCTCCACCCATGACTCTAGAACATTCTTGGAACTACAGGTTCAAACTGTATCCTCTTCTCACAACCATAGAATTTGCTATTTGACATATAGCCTCAGGTACTTTTGGGGAAAATTCTAGACCATTCCAGGTGACTAGAACTGGTTCTTCTGATGCCTTTAAAGCAGAGCTTGGCAAACTTCCACTCAAAAGGCCAAACAGTAAATTATTTTTTATTTTGTGGGCCATGTGGTCCCTGTCACAACACAAGAGCCACCATAGGCAATACGTAAATGAATAAACATGATGGTGTCCCAATAAAACCTTATTTGTGGACATTGAAATATGAGTTGCATATTATTTTCAAATGTCAAGAAATACTATTTTTTTTGACCACTTACAAATAAAAAAGTCATCATAGTTCACAAGACATACCAAGACAGGCGGTAGGCAAGAGTTGGCCCATAGCTGGTAATTTGCCAATACCTGCTAGAACGGCGTGCTACAAATATCCAAGCCTGCCTTATTGCCTTCTACTCATTCTAAAACTTTCTCAAGGCTATCTCTCTTCTTCCAGGGTATCAGGAATCCATCTACAGCCATTCTTCTAGAGCCTCTTCTAGAGCCTCTCTAGAAGCAACCCCTTACTGGCAAACTTTGAGTCAGATTTCAGGAGCCTGATTCAGACTATTCTGAAACCCCTAGGTTCCTGGGGCCAGGGTGGGCGGGACACTCACCCTCCTGGAGGGCAGGGTATGAAGCCACAGTCTCAGGGCTCTAGGAGAAGACAGAAGAGGGGCAGGACTGAGTCCCTCTGGCGTGGCTCCTGATAGCAGAGCAGCTCTGGAGGTTGGGATAGGCGCTACCTGGGCACTGGCAGGCTGCTCTTCAGGAGCAATCAGAGGGACTGTCTCCAACCAGGGCTCTGGGGAGCTGCTCGAGCTCTTGCTGTCACGCTGCTCAGCAGAGGCTCCCTCTTCCCATTCTGAGGGGCTAATATCCTCATTTGGGTCTTCAGGGGGCTGCAACAGGTGAGGAGCAGGGTCTGGAGGCTCCTTGGGACAAGACTGGGAAGGAGGGCACTCCTCAAGGTGCAAAAGGCTTAGCAGGTCATCCCTGCCAGCCTCAGCAGACAAGAGCCCATGGGCACCTGCCACGTCCTGCGGGGCCAGGCCGTGACCGGTGGCAATGTGCAGAGGGCAGGGGAGTCCATCTGGGGACGGACCCACCAGATCACCTGGCAAAGCCTCAAACTGTTGCACCAGGTCCGGAATATTTGGCCCGTCAAATTCCATTTGATTCAGGCTGCATGGGCCTCCTGGCACGGGGTCCCACTGGCAGTCAGGGGTGAGATCCTGAGAGGGCACAATTGTGTCCCTGGGCTCTTCCAAGTCCATGGCTGGAGACCCTGGAAGGGGTTGGGGGGTTGTCAGGAATTCAGTGCCTGGACCCCAGGCTCAAGGACAGCATATGAAAGATTCAAAGATTTCCTGTACCAACTTGGTGCCAGATGCTAGCTGGGAGCTGTTCATACAGAACATATAATTTAATCCCACCATATCCTGCAATGAAGGGTCTGCTATGATCCCCATTTTACAGGTGACAAAACAGAGGCACAGAATGACCAGTTTTAAGTCTGTGGCATCCTGGACTCCAAACCGCAGGGATTCCCCTTGCACCTGTCACCCCAGACCTCTCCCCACTGTGGATCCTGTTCACCCCCCGTGCTTCCTGTTCCAAGCCTTCTTTCCCCGCGACGTGGTACCCAGGCTGCAGATACACCCTTACAAACAGACCCAACAGGTGCAGGTCCCCAAGACGCCGGATTTAAGAACCCAGCCTAAAACTTTAGACTCAGGACCTTGGACTTAATACTAGAGATCTAAGATACCAGAGAGCCCACCATAATCTCATAACCTCAATGCCACGCTCAAGATGGACTCCATACTCAGACCTAGACCTCCGACCCGGAGCGAAAATACAACTCAAGCCTAAAGGTACGAGTTAAGACCCCAATACTTATGCAGACCCAAGATTCAAGGCTTCAGACCCGTAGCCTCAGGCACCCGGTCCCAGATCCCGCTCTACCCTGCCGGGACACTCACTCCCCAAACCGAGGTGGCCTCACCGCGCGACCTCCAGGACTCCACATCCAGGGCCAGCAGGGCCTCTCAAGCCAGGGTCGCTCACCATTCCCGGCTAGGGGACCGGCCGACCTATCGTCCTGGCAGATCTATCTGCGCTGTGCTCTCGGCCTACTGAGCATGCGCATCCTTGCGGAGCCTGCTGGGAAATGTAGTTCTCCCCAGCCGCCTCGACCAGAGGGGCGTCTAGGTGTGGGAACTGTAAGTTCGAATCCCAAGCCTCTGTCTACGCTGCATGGGAGTCTGGACTGGCCTCTGGGCCTGTTTCCTTAACTGCAAAATGGGGCTAAGAATCACTTCCGGTCTCCTAAGGCTGTGGTAGTTATTCCAAGGAATGGCAAATGGGCGGATATGGGACTGGGAAATACTAAGGGAGAATGGTAGATGGCCTCTTTCCACTGCGGGGTAATGGAAGCAGAGCAAGGACACGGACTCTGGTTTGGCTTATTGTAGGGAGGTTGAATGGTGCGTCTTGGCTTAACGTTTCCTCCCTTAGCCTTGGTTCCCTCAATTATAAACTTATAATTGGAGGGATATACTAGGAATAATAGGAGGGATAATACCTCATAATTGTGAGAATTAAGCAAAATCAAGACACTTAAGGGTTTAGCAATATGAGTCTAATAAGTGTTAGCTTTCTAATAACTTTTAGGTTTGAGTAACTAAAAGGTTTGAGGTTCTGTTAACTTCTAGGCTTTGAGTAACTGCACATTGGATAGAATCAGGAATGTATGATATGTGGTCTTTAAAGTAAATAACTAGCCCTGGCTGGTGTGGCTCAGTGGACTAAGCACCGGCCTGTGAACCAAAGGGTCACCCATTCAATTCCGAGTCAGGGCACATGCCTGGGTTGCGGGCCAGGTGCCCAGCTGCGGCCAAGCAAGCCACAACCACACATTGATGTTTCTCTCCCTCTCTTTCTCCCTCCCTTCCCCCCTGTTAATAAATAAATAAATAAGCAAAGGCAAGAAGTCAATGAAACATCCTTGTAAAATCGCCTCATACAGTAACCGTTATACCTATAAAAGCTTTATATGTCACAACGTAAGCCTAAGCCTGGAGTACTACATTTCCCAGAAACCTCTAGGAGCCTCTGTCTCTCAAGAACCCTTAGGCCCCTTAGGTCCCTGGCGTTTCCGAAAACGTGTACCTGTAGGCAGTGTAGGCAGCCGGCATACGTCATGGCGGCCAGAACCTTATTCGGGGCTATGCGGACCTGGGCCGGCTGGAGGTCCCGGAAGCTCCCGGACGCTGCAGCTCGAGGAAGACTGTTTCTACGGAATTATGCCAAGAAACCGGGTAAGCTGGGCTACGAGGGACCAGGATGGGGACAGTGAAGACATTGGGTAGTTTGTAGTGCGCGGGCGCTGGTTGGGAAGGAGGTTCTTAGATTAGAGGTGCAAGCATAAAGAGGCACACAGCTAGGTTTTACATGCAGGCGCAGTTTGAGGGACCTAACCTCGGGTGTGATTGGAGTCAGTGCGCAGGCGCCAGCCTCTAGCTGATCGACCAGTGACGAGCGTGTAGGTTACGTGGAGCAAACGCGCTTCACTGCGCAGGCGTGGGTTTGTTTTGGGGTGGGTATGAGGAGGTCAGGAACTTGCGTTCCGATCCTATTTCTGCCCTTAGTTCACTGCGAAACTTTGGCAAGTCATTAGAAATTTAAGGATGCCGTGGGGCACATCTAAGTATTAACCACTTAAGCAAAACCAAAAAAAGGTTATTTGAATTTTAGCTGGCTACAGCCTTGCCTGATCTTCTTTGTTGAAAAGAGAGAATTGACGAATAAATGTTAGGTCTTGGAGATGCAGCACTTTCTCTGTGAGGTAAACAGAAAGAAAATAGAATTGAAAAGCAGTGACTCAGCATCAGTGTTTAATGCAGTAGTCACCTCCAACTTAAAGTCCTTTGAGTGCAGCACACAGAAGCCAGCCAGGGCCTGGGGCCACCCTGAGAAGCAGGGGGCAGGAAAGGAAGGTTGGCTTCTGGAATGCTGCACCAAGCTGAACCGACTCTATCCCTGCTCCCCAGTCATTAAGGGGGGCAAAGGCAGCAAAGGCGGTGTGGTCAGCGATGCCCTGAAAGATCCAGAGGTGTGCACAGACCCTGTCCAGCTTACTACTCATGCCATGGGTGTCAACATCTACAAGGAGGGCCAGGATGTAGTCCTGAAGCCGGATGCTGAGTACCCTGAGTGGTAAGTGGGCCAGGCTGGAGAGTGGGGAAAACCAGTGATGGGGTGAGGAAGAGCCTGGTCGATCAAATCTGAGGTTTCTGGGAGGACTTCTCTGGGGAGGTGATGCATGAGCAAAGACCTGAGTGGGTGAAAGGAGCTTCAGTGGCAGAGGGAGTAGCCAGTGCAAAGGCCCTGGGGTAAGACTAAAGCCAGTTTTTAGGGAACAAGGTGGAGAGTAGGGGTAGATAAGACAGGAAGGTCATAGAGCCCAGTCCTGGCAGGGCCTGGGTGTGCTGCAGGGATTTGGATTTTGCTTTTGGCCCTGAGAGCATGAGCAGGACATGGAAGCCATTGACATGTGCTGATTGTTAAAGCTGGGGAAGATGCAAAAGGTTGAGTGGGAGGGGAGGGGTTACAGGCCCACAGCATGGACAGCGGCCAGGAGGCAGGAGAAGGCTTGGTGTGCCCACCTCGGACATCACTACTGAGATGGGAGTGTTCCCTTGCTCCATAGCCAGATACCTGGCCTGGGAAGGTGAGGGACCACTCCGAGATCACTCAGCCCTCTAGATCCAGTCCTGCCGGTGCCTCTGCCCGAAGTGCCTGGCAGTTAAAGAGGGCTGATGGGAAGCCCTGATTCCTGCCCATGCCCCATCAGGCTGTTCCAGATGAATGTGGGCCCCCCTAAGAAGCTGGAGGAGCTGGACCCCGAGACCCGGGAGTATTGGCGGCTGCTGCGAAAACAAAACATCTGGCGCCACAACCGGCTGAGCAAGAACCAAAAGTTTTAGTAGAGGCGGGGCCAGAGCACCCTGACCTGCCAAGGACCTCGACAGGCCCCAGAGGAGGACCCCAGAGGGGCACGACGCCCCCCTGCATCCTGCCCCACAAAAAGACTTTATTTTCCTGGAGAAAACAGACTTTTCCTTACCTGCATTCTGTGTGGCCTTCATAGTGAGGCTGGATCAGGGTCCTGGGGACCAATAAAGACCTCTTAGGGTTGTCATTGGCAGGTCCTGGGTGTCTTTGGGTGTTGTCTGATATTGGGCCAGAGCGAAGTGGGGCAGGTGGCAGGGAGGTAGGCACCTCCTCAGACACAATTGTTCCTGGTGATTGGCTGGGCTCCTGTAGGTCTATTTTCACCCCCAGGCCTCAATGGGGTTCAAGCCCTGATTCCTGGAATTCTTCCTAGCACTGCCCAAGAGGCCTCAAGCTCTCATGGGAGGTTTTTCTAGCAAAACCCTTGGTCAGAAGGGACTCAAATCCAACTCAAGCTGTGTGAAGCAGAACAATTTGCAAGCTTTAGGGACTGAAATGTCCAGTGGTAGGGCTTCCTCCAGGCATGGCGGGATCCAGACGATTCGGTATTCAACTGTGTGGCTCTCTCCATCTCTGAGTCCTTTTGACCACCAGCAGGTAGTTCTCTAGGGCAGGGGTTGGCTCCACGACTCCTGGCTGACACCTCCTGCACCAGCAAGCCGAGCCAGATGGAAGGGACCTCCCTTTCCTTCTTCCCAAGGTCATGGGAGTTATCCTCATTGAGCCCAGAGACAGGGGCCTACCAACCATCCTGTCCACCCCCACTGGTGCCCAGGTCTCACCAGAAGACATACCGTGGGGCATACATGGGGCACCACAAACATGATCCACAGCCCCAGGGAGAACCCCAGGTCCGGGTGGTCCTGATGCCCACCCTGCCTGGCCATGAGGGAGGGGTCTTGAGGATTCCAGGAACAAGGCCAGTGCCTACCAAATTGGAAGAGGCTAGGGGTGGGGACCCACTAAGCAGTGCCTATAAAGTCACCCCAACCCTTGCAGGCACCAACTGGAGAGGTTGGGCACCACCCTCCAGGCCCCTGGGTCCATATGCTCACTGGCTGGCCAGGGTGGGGTCCCCACAGCTAATTCTGTCTGGTCCCAGGAAAATGAGAGCCTTTATCAGCTTAGGAGGGCTCTGCCTAGGGATTATCAGAAACCTGCCCTCCCAGGTGGCCTGCCCTGGGCAGGTGTCACCTTCCAACCCTCCCATGACTCTCAGGGTGAAAACCAAAGTTGTAACCACAGGCCCTGCCTGCCCTGCCCCCGTGCCCTCCCTGTGCTCCCTTCCCTCTCTCCCCTCCCGTGCTCTACCCAGGGGCGCCCCTGGGTCCAGAGAAACCTTTTGGCTTCTCTAGACCACACTGGAATAAGAAGAGTTGTCTTGGGCCACACATTAAATACACAAACACTAATGAAAACTGATAAGCAAAAAAAAAATCGTTTAAGTAAATTTATGCTTTTGCGTTGGGCCACTTTCATAGCCATCCTGGGTCGCATGTGGCCCATGGGCTCCTCAACGTCCCTCCAACGCCTCTGGCACGGTCCTTCCCCGGGGCTTTTGTACCTGCCATGCCTGTTGCCTGGCTGCTCTTCCTCAGGGGTCCCCTCGGCTCCCTCCTCCACCTCCTCCAGGTCTCCGAGGTCACCTCCACGAGGCCTCCCTAACCGCACTGAACTGCGTCGCCTGCCACACACTCATGTTTGCTCTCCCCTGTGTCATTCTCCCTGGCATTTACCACCAGCTGGTATTTTATATTTTATTTATTTTTTAAATTTTGCGTCTTGTCTCTTCCACTGCAGCGGCAGCTCCGTTAGGGCAGGGGGGATTTTTGTCGGTTTCGTTTACTGTTGTGTCCCTATTGCTTACTGGACAGACGGATGGATGAATGAATTGGGCTGGACAGAGCAAATGCTGGCCTTGCCACCAAAGGCCCCGTACCATCCTCTCTGGGCTGGGAGATGTGACAGAGTCTGTGGTCAGTGGGGACATAAGCTACGCTTTGAAACGTGGAGGGAGCAGGGAGAGACAGTATTCACCTAGGGTCTGCCTGGTCCCCCATTAGCCCTGGCCTGGGTCCAACTGCTGCCAGAGCCAGCAGGGACCCAGCTGCGCCTGGCGTAATGGAGTCAGGGAATGTGAAAAACAGCTCCACGCCCTTCTGGCTTTGTGGCCTCAGGAAACTGGCTTTCCACCTCTGGGCCTCAGTTACCTCCCTGTAAAAGGGGGCTGATGGCCGTGCCTGCCTCACCTGATGGGCTCTGGCCGGGAGCGCACCTCGAGAGGAAGCGGCTGCATAGGAGCTGCTCTGCTGTCAGTTCTCGGAGAGGGAGGCCCTGAGAGCTGGGCAGCTCTGCTGGTGAAAGATTAGCAGGGATTTAGACTTACTGACTCCCAGAATTAAGGTCCCGATGGCTCCCAGTTACAGTCTTACAGCCCCAGAGCCTACAAATCTACCTACCCACTCACCTACCCCCATTTGACAGATGGGGGCACTAAGGTTCCAGGATGGCAGAGACTCCCCCAAGGCCACCCAGGGCCAAGTCTGGGAATCCTATGGCCACCTCCTTTCCAAGACTGGGTCCCAGTCTCCCTGCAAGGCAGGGTGAGGTGGGGTGGGGACCTGCCATGGGTGGCCATGGACGGGGAGAGTGGGGACGGGTAGTCTCTTTCCTCATCGATAGCCTGGCCTGTAGCTATCATCCCAGGCCCTTGGGCCAGGCCAAAGAGGGAGAGCCGTGTAGGCACCGGGCTCAGGCTGGCGGCCAGGCCCTGTCCAGAGCCTGTGCGTGCTCTCTGGCCAGCAGCCGGAAAGACGCCTCCTCCAGGGTGAAGCCTTCCATGAAAGCTGAGCCAAGGGTATGAGGCCCGAAGGACGCCTGCAGCCCCGGGGCCGGGCCCAGGAGGTGAGTGAGGCCTGGCCTGGTGGGTGGCCCGGGGCCCAGCCAGGACTCCAGGGGCAGTGTCATGGCTGGAGCGCAGGCAAACGGCAGCGCTGGGGTGTCAGGAAGCCTTGGGGCTGCCACAGCCCCTGAGCCACTCTCCAGACGCTCCTGACGCCGCCACTTGGCCCGACGGTTCTGGAACCACACCTGGAAGGAGCAAGAGGGTCCTCTCAGCCCAGGGCCGCGGGGAGAGCAGTGCTTCCCCACCCCACTGCACCCCTCTCTGGGCCTCCCAGCCTCAGGGCTCCGCCTGCTGTCTGAGCCCACTCCCGCCCGCTGCAGTGCCAACATGTTTTGTTATTCCACCTCAAGGCCGTTTCGGGAGAAGAACCCCTGCCTCGTGGCCGCCATCACATCAGCCTCTAAGTCTTTCCTGAATCTAATTCCTCCTCACCATTTTCTTTAACCAGGCCCCTCAGTCTCCTTGGCCTCCTCCCTGGTCTTGCCTGGCCTTCATCATGAAGTGCGAGCCGCTCAGCTGGGCTGTCGAGTCCTCTCACAGGTTCTTTCTCCCCTTCATTTTCTGCTTCTCCTTCCACCCGTCTCTCACCCAGCTCAGTGGAAGCCCCGCTCCTGGGACCCAGCACACCCTTGCACGTGCTCTTTGGGTGCCTAGAAACACTCCCTTTCTTGCTGGCAAACTCCTATTCAGAAGTCACAGCCCCAGTCCCACAGCCCCTCCTCCAGGTGGCCTTCCCCATTTCTCTTCTACCCATGCACTGGGAAGGTCCCTGTCTAGCTCTGGCTTCCTGCCTAAGTCATGGAGGGGTGCCCTTACCTGCACGCGCACCTCCGGCAGGTGCACCTTGGCTGCCAGCTCCTCGCGGCTGTAAATGTCCGGGTAGTGGGAGGCCTCGAACGCCCGCTCCAGCTGGTGTAGCTGGTAGGTGGTGAAGGTGGTACGGTTCCTGCGGTGCTTCTTCTTGGGGGCCTCCTCACAGGGTGCCGGCCCCCCACCTTCAGCCACGGGCCCCTCGCCAGGGCTCAGGAACATGGCTCCCTTCACCTCCACCTGGCAGCACAGCAGCAGGACAGATGGTGGCAGGACAGCAGGAGGGACTGTCAGCTGGGGAGGGCAGGGGAGCCTGCTGGGTCCAGGGTAAGATGTGAAGGGGCTTTCCCCTCATGACGGCCTGCATTCATTCTGCCTCCCCCACTCTCTCTGTTGATCTCGGATTATCTCATTTTCGATCTCCCTGTCTCCACCCCCTTCTCTGATTCTTTTGTGTGTCTCTGTCCCCCAGCCTCTATTTTCTCTTTCCCTCTGGAGCTCTCCCTGACTGCCGCTCTCTCCCCACATCCCCGTCTTTCTGATTGTCTCCCTCTGGGTCTAGGACCCTCAGGAAAGCAGGCTGGGACACTGCTCCCGTGTAATGCTTCCTTACCACCGAGTCCCCCGCCCTAGTGGGCTCTCTGCACCTGCAGCCCCCACCTGAGGCTTGTTTTGCCCACCTGCCCAACGCTTACCGCCCCTAGCAGCCCCTCTGCAGCCCAGGTATCCACGGGGCGTCCACCTCAGCCGGCCCAGCGGCCTGGCCCAGCCAGCCCCGAGGGGGTGGGGTCGGGTGGGGGAGGATTAGCACAAGGTGATTAATTGAGGCGGCCTCTCTCAAGTGGCTGCCCTGAGCCACTGAGGGAGGGCCAAGCAGGCTGAGGGCCGGGGGTTAAGGGGGTACTGTCGACCTGGGTCCTCCCCCCACACCCCCGCCCCGCAGTAGGACGCCAACAAGGGCCTCCCCGTCTCCGGGCCTATGTCCCTGGCTGTAGAACAGGGACCCCAGGACCTGCCCCGTGGGGCTCTCACTGGGGCTCAGCGAGGTGATGAAAAGAAGGCGCTGCTCAGTGGTGGGCACAGAGGGTGCTCAGTGAAGGTCCGCAGTCGCTTTCATCGGTCGTGGCACAGAAGGCCCTCTCGGGGTCACAGATGTCAGCCTCAGAGGTGGAGGCAATCTTAGTTGGCTCCTCTGGACACCGAACAGGGCATGGCATAGGGGGCATTTTAGCTGAGTTTTGAGGTATGGATGAACATGTATTGAGCACTTACCATATACCAGTGAACAAAGCACACAAATCTGGGAGCCGACGTCCTGGCCGAGGGGACAGTCGGCAGCTATGTGGGTAAAATGCTGTGTCGGGTGATCAGAGGTCCAGTGAGAAAACCTGGAGCAGGGGAGGGAGGGGCCCCCAAGGCGGAGCTGCTCATTTAAGGAAAGTGATCAGAAGGAGGGACAGAGGGCGAGGCTGCAAAGGGGAAGGTGCTAGGGAACCACGGGAGGTTGTGGGGCAGGGAAGGGGCACCATCAGGTGGTATTTGGATGAGAACCTGTTGTGAGATGGGAGGCGGGGAGGAGGCAAGAGCTAGGGCAGTGGGCATGGTGGGGGGCAGGAAATCAATTGCGGGGGATTCAGGGAGGAGGGAGGAGAGGTCCCTGTTTTGGGGACAGGTGGATGATGGGACTGTCACAGAGGCGGTGGCCCAAGAGCTGGAGCAGGGTCTAGGGGAAGACTCAGACTGGTTTGCCAACCCCCCAATCCAAGAAGCCTGGTGGCTTGGTCAGGGGGATCCCTGAAAACCAAGAGGAAGGGTCTGGGGATGAGGGGCCAAAGTGAGGCCTAAAAACTGGTTGCTGGATTTAGTGCAGGGAGATTGT
>PVKM010024366.1:0-20561 GCA_004027735.1 Carollia perspicillata
TGACCAGGAACTGAACCTGCAACCTTTTGGTGTACAGGACAATGCTCCAAACAACTGAGTCGCCCAGCCACAGTAAAGACAGAGTAGTTTTCAAATCAAGGCTGCGAGTTCTAGATCTTCTTCTGAAGTGCTGTGAGTGATTTCATTAGCAGACCCAGTGCCAGGCCAGTCTAGAAACCCACTCGGAACAGTGTTTACTAACGGGTGAGTTGAGAAGAAACCCTCTGGGTGAGGATTTTTTTTCCTATTTTGGCAAAATATAATCTGCTGTTTTCAAGTTAATTAAAAAGAAAGAAAAAAAGCCCTGAAAGGTCCTTTAAAGGAAAAACAAACTTGGGACAGACTAATAAACTCTTACAAAACAGCCTCTCCTGCTGTGTTGCCCAAGGTCATCAAAAGGAGAAACCCACTGGGGCTGGGATGTGGGAGGAACAGTGGCGTCTGGCACAAGATGCACATCAGCGACCTATCTTAAGGGTCTAAGATTCTGCAGCTGGCCCCATGGCATGCTGCCTGCCTGTCTGGCTGCCTGGGTAGCAACAGGTTGCCCAGCCCCTGTGCTGGAACTCCGAGGAAGAGCACCGGGCCAAGGTGGAGGGGCATGTGATTCCCAGCCTCAGACAGGAAATGGCAAGGTCTGGGAATCAAGGGCAATTGGAGTTCATGAAATCACATGCTCTCCAGCTGGAATGGAATTGCAAGGTTGTCCGGTTGCACTCCTACCAGATGGCATCTGAATGTCCTCCACAACATTTCCATCAAGTGGTCATTAAGCCAGAGCTTGAACAACTGAGTTCAAGTGACAGGACACTTTTATGCTTCAAGGAAGGCCATTTTATCTTAGACTGCTCTTACCGAAGGGGCTGTGTTGCTAACACTAAGTCCACATGCCTCCCTAACTTTAGCTACGTGATGTGAGATGATTCTCTATGGTCACGTGAAATATGCTTCTGCCTGTTCCAAGTGGCAGGTGTTTGATGGTCCGACCACCTGGGTCTGCCATGATGCAGTGTAGACCAGCCACTCCGCGCCTCTAAACACAGGTGTGGGGGCCGTGGTGAATGGCCTGTCACAGAGCAGGGAGGAGTCTGCTTTGTTCACCTCTGAATCCTCAGCATCTGCCCAAGGATGGACACAAGAAGTACTTGGTACATATTTCTTAAGAAATGGATAAATGAATGAGACAAAACTTTTGGTATAGATCTTATCAGGGAATAGAAGTGACATTAGTGTGGAAACTCCTGTTAGATTTATGAACTTTAAATGTGATTTTAAAGGTTGTCCAAGACTCCCTTCCGCAAAGTTGTTCTGACCACACCCCTTCACCCAGCGTACTCAGCCAGTGGGAGGTACCAGATTTTGTGTTGTACCTTTGCGATGGGTCTCCACTTGAAGAGAGATATTATCTCCTGTACTGTATTGCAAATTCTTCCAGAAAGTTATTTTGAAAGTTTTGTTGTTGCTGTTTATTGTATAACCCCCAAAACATCAAGACATTGCTGGGTACACATTGAGTAGTCAAAATGTTTCATATGTGGTCTACACTAGGCACCCACAAATATTTGTTGAATAAATGACCGATGGTTACAGGAGAGGCTTTATTTTTTATCTACATTTTAATCGTATGAATTTTGATGTTGTGTTATAAAAGTACAAAAGTCATGTTATTCAAACTTTACTCCTTATAAACATAAACATTTATATATGCACGTAGCTATTCCTTTCCATGTCTTCATTTTAACTAGTTCCTAGAGTGTTCTGACTTTACTGAAGTTTACTTTTTAAAAAATCAAGTTTTTACTATTTTATTTAAAACTAGCCTAAAGCTATTTTTAGCCCCTTATCATGGAGCCAATAGATAATATATTAGTAATAATAATAATAATAATAATAATTTATACTATACACCTTAATACAAGCATTAAAATAAAGATTATAGGTAATGAACCAAGAGAGAAGATAAAATAGACTAATGAAAAGGTACTGAATTAATTCCCAAAAAGGCAGAAAAGAGAAAAAAACAGAGCAAAGAACAGAAGGAACAAATAAAAAACAATCATCAAGATGTTAGATTTAAACTCAACCTTCCCAGTAATCACATTAAATGTAAATATTCTAAAAGCCCCAATTAAAAGATATAGGTTGCCAAATTGAATATAACAAAGAGAGACCAAATTCTATATTGCTTACAAGAAACCTACTTTAAATAAAAAAACACAAATAAGTAAAAATTAAAAGAATTTAAACATTAATAAAAATTTTAAAAAGTTGAAGTGGCTCTATTTAGGTGAGAAAAAATAGATTTTGGAGCAGCAAATATTATCAAGGTTAAGAAGGATCATTTAAATGCTGATAGAAGCATGCATTATCTAGAGGACACAGGGATGATAAATGTTTGTCTCTCACAATCAGGCTTCAAAAATACGTGGATAAAATTACAAAAAGAAACCAACAGATCCACAATTATAGTTAGATATTTTAACACTCTTCTCTCAAAAATTGAAAAACGTAGAAAGAAAATCTGTAGAAAGCCTGATGACGCTATCCACCGACTTGATGAAACTGACATTTAGGGAACATTCGACCTTGAAGCAGCAGAATACACGTGCCTCCAAGTGCATGTGAAACCTTTTCAAAGACAGATCATATTCCAAAGTATAAAACAAGTCTCAGTACATATAAAAGGATTCAGGTCACCATGGAAACATGTTCTGACCAAAATGGAATTAAGTTAGATATTGAAAACCAAAAAGATATCTGGAAAAATCCAAATATTTGGAAACTAAATTACACACTTATAAATAACCTTTAGGTCAAAAAAAAAAAATAAACCAAAAGGGAAATTAAAGAGTATTTTGAATTGAATGAAAATAAAAATACAATATATCAAAATCTATTGGATGCAGCTCAAGCAGTAGAAAAGGAGAAAGTCTCAAATCACTGATTTCAGCTTTGATTCTAAGAAACTAAATATATACATATATATATATTCCTATTTTGGCAAAATATAATCTGCTGTTTTCAAGTTAATTAAAAAGAAAGAAAAAAAGCCCTGAAAGGTCCTTTAGAGGAAAAACAAACTTGGGACAGACTAATAAACTCTTACAAAACAGCCTCTCCTGCTGTGTTGCCCAAGGTCATCAAAAGGAGAAACCCACTGGGGCTGGGATGTGGGAGGAACAGTGGCGTCTGGCACAAGATGCACATCAGCGACCTATCTTAAGGGTCTAAGATTCTGCAGCTGGCCCCATGGCATGGCCCCAGGGATATATATATATATATATATATATCCCTGGCTGGTGTAGCTCAGTGGATTGAGCGCGGGCCTGCGAAGCAAAGGGTTGCTGGTTTGATTCCCAGTCAGGGCACACGCTTGGGTTGCGGGCGAGTTCCCAGTAGGGGACACATGAGAGGCAACTGTACATTGATATTTCTCTCCCTCTCTCCTTCCCTTCCCCTCTAAAGACAAATAAATAAAATATTTTTAAAAAGAGTTGGATATAATTTTTTAAAAGATATATATATATATATCTCCATATATATATATGGAGAGAGAAAGAGAACTAAAAAGCGGTGTAAGCAGAAGAAAGAAAATACTGAAGATCATATAAAAACTCATGGAAAAGAGGGTGAGGAAATGTGTTTGATGTAAGTAACTTTGGAAATGCATGGAGCCTATAAGACATGAGGGAAAAGGAATGGTGTGTAAGCACTGTGCTCTAGATGGTTGTTTCTCCAGTGGGTACAGCCTAACAATTCTGATATCGCTATACATGTATGAGCATACTGGAATTAAACTGTTAAGTAAATGGATGATGGATGGTGGGAGCCAAGTTTTTCACTCTTGGAAGGGGAGGTTACAGATAAGCGAAGGAAAAAGACTAGAACAGTGCATGTGGTAAGGATTAGAGTTGGAGACATCAGTATAAATTCATTTTGCTTACTACCGATAAAGATATTTATATATAAAAATATTTATAGATGTGTATATTTACAAGGGTTGGTATACACACATATATTCCCTTTCTTTGCCAGCTGAGAGGGGCTAGAAGAACTGACAGCTCAGTAGCAATGAGCACACCTAGTACTCAGATCTTGGTTTCTAATATCATTCTCTAATAAGAGAAACCAAAGCTTCTTGGAAAAATTGCTGATTCTAGGACTTAAAGGGACATACATAAGATGGTCCTAGAGTATTTTTATGTGACAGAAAGCAAGAGAATGTTAAAAATACCCACAATAATGAGGGTATCTTGAAAGGGCACAGGAACCAACTCAAAATGTTCCTAATGGCTAAGATAGAATTTGAGGAACAAAATAAATATTATAGTATTGGATTATGAACCAAAGTATACAATAGCCATGAGTCAATACTGATATTAATAAATTATTGAATAAGTAAATAAATAAGGAAGAAGAAAAAAAGTCTCTCAGGCAAGAGAATTCCAAATAATTTATGCAGATACTCTGCTCTCAAGAAGCGGAGCGTAACTTCCAACTCCTTCAATGCGGGTTGCACATAGTAATTTCCTTCCAAAGAGCATAGTATTAGAAGGGGTGAGTAAAGAAACATGACAGATACTGCTTTAGCTGGGTGATCAGAATTTATATCAACAAGGATAAGTCATGCTGATAGTGTATACACTTGATATGATATGATAGGAATGGCACTTAATGTCTGTGGTCTGCCTCCCAAAACCTCACAACTCAGTATAATAATGGTAAAGCATAAGACAAATCTAAACTGAGAGACGGTCTACAAAACCCCTGACCAGTACTCCTCAAAGCAGTCACAAGAAAAGTCTGAGAAACCGTCACAGCTAAGAAAAAGAGGTTACTTGCAGATGACAACTTAATGTGATGTGGCATCCTGGATGAAACGCTGGGACAGAAGAAGACAGGTAACAACCAAAGAAAGTTGAATAAAGTGTGAACTTTAGTAATTTTCTAAAAAGTGGGGAACAAAGGAAAACAATAGGAAACAACACTGCAACAAAATCTCGCTCAATGAGAAGATCAATGAAATAAAAAAAAATTGTAGCTAGACTGATGTAAAAACAAAACAAAACAAAAACAGAGAAGACACAAATTGTCATTATTAAGAATAAGAACATGATAACACTATGATTCTATAGATATTAAATAATAAAGGAATATGGTGAACGTTATGTCAACAAATTTAACAACTTATAGGAAAAAGATGAATACTTTAAGAGAGACATACTATCAAACTTTGCTCAAGAAAATATAGATAATTGTTATATCTATGACATAAATTGAATTTATGTTTTAAAATCTTTCCACAAAGAAATCTGAAGAAGAGATGGCTTCACTGGGAATTCTACCAAATATTTAAGGAAGAAATAATACCAGTTCTATAAAACCTCTTCCCAAAAATTGAAGAAAAGGGAAATCTTCCCAATTTATCCTATTAAGTCACTACTACTTTGACACAAAAACTGAAAAGACATTGTTAGAAAAGAAAACAACAGTTCAATAGCCCTCATAAGTGTAGGTGCAAAAATTCTTTTTTTTTAAAGATTGTATTTATTTTTATTTTTAGAGAAGGAAAGGGAGGGAGAGAGACGGAGAGAAATATCAATGTGTGGTTGCCTCTTGCATGTCCCCTACTGGGGACCTAGCACACAACCTGGGCATGTGCCCCCACTGGGAATTGAACCGGTGACCCTGATTCTTAATTCTTAATAAAAATTCTTGATAAAATTTAGCAAAGCAAAGCCAATAATATATAAAAAGAACACTCCACTATGACCAAATCGAGTTTGTCCTAGAATGAAGGATGTTTTAATATTTGAATAATAATCAATGTAATTGATTATAATGTAATCAATGTAATTTGAATATTAACAGATTTTAAAAAGACTACATGATAGACTCAACTGATGCAGAAACAGCATTTGACAAAATTTAACAGCTCTTTCTAATAAAAACTTACAGCAAATCAGAAATAGAATGGAATTTCCTCAACTTGACATGGGTTATATTTGAAAAACCTACAGCTAATGTTCATACTTAATAATGAGAGACCGAAAGCTTTCTCTCCAAGACTAGGAATAGTACAATATTTGACACAACACTGTAAATTATAATGATAGCAATAAGGTAAGAAAAAAGTAAAAAGCAGATAAGGTGCAAAGGAATACATAAAGCTGTCCCTATTTGCAGATGACATGATTATTTACAAAGAAAATCCCTAGGAATCTACAAAAACAAAACCCCAAACCTCTTACAATTAATCAGTGAGCTTAGGAAGACAGACAAGATAAACACCCCAAAATTAACCCCATTTCTATAACAATAAACATATGGACTCCAGAATTAAAAACATAATATCATTTATAGTTACTATGAAGAAAATAAAAACATGTATATATACGCTAAACAAAACAATACATAGTATCTGTATGCTGAAAATTACAAAATGCTAACAAAATAAGTGAAAGAAAACCTAAAAAAAATGGAGAGGCATACCATGTTTATGAATTAAAAGCTCAATTAAAGATGCCAATTTCCCCCAAGTTGATCTGTAGATTTAATATAATTTCTATCAAAATCTCAGAATTTTTTTGTAGCTATGTGCAAACTTGTTTTATAATTTGTAAGGAAAGGGAAAAACTCTAAAATAGCTAAACCAATCCTGAAAGCAAATATAGGTGGAAGAATCACTTTACATAATATTAAGACCTAATAGAATCTAAAGTAACCCAGACACTGTGTTATTTAGTGAGAAATAGACATGTAAACAATAGAACAAAATAGAGAACTGAGAAATAGATTCACAGAATATGCCCAACTGATTTTTAACAAAGGTGCTAAAGAAATTAAATCTTTTTCAATAAATGGTGCTGGACTACTTGAACATCCATAGGCAAACCCCCCCCCCCCAAAACCCAAAACAAAACCCCACTTAATTTAGCCCGCAATCTTACACAAAAATAAACTCAAAATAGACCATAAACTTAAGGGTAAAAAGTAAAACTATACATTTTTTAGGGAAAAATGGAAAAAAATTTTTAGGGGTGAGATGTAGGAATTTAACATACAACTTGCTTGGATCTGAAACTACTGAGACTGGATATAGCAGGAGATAAGCCAAAAGAATCGAAGGAAACAGGTTGGAATAAAGTATAGTGAGGTGTGATGGTGTGGGCCTTGAAGTTCTGGCTAAAAAGTTTCAAGATGACTTGAAATAGAAATGCATATGCTTTCTGAGAAGGGAAATTACATGATCAAAAAAACCTGATTCTTGGAGAAAGGCCAGAATTGGTGGTTCCTGTGCGTCCACAGAACAGCAACCACTGGCCGACTTCCAGTTTCAAGAATATCAAAGGTCAGTCAATGTTTTCTTTGTTGACCACATAAATAGATAATTTAATTACTTCGTGTGATACTACAATCATGAATGGTGACCTTTCTAAGTGACTTTGTGCTAGAGGTTATTTATGCTTATGAACATGTTCCTGGTCTCTACATTTCAAATATTCTGCCACATGCTCAGATATGATTAAAGTTTTTATCCTGGCATGATTTTTAAAGGGACGTTAGGAGGTGACTGTCCAAATGACAGCCTTCCCTGAGATCTGCCCCAACCCTGTCCACAGCGTGTGCACGTCTCAGCTGCTGTGTTTGAGTTACATGACCTTGTTCATCCAGCTGGGAGAGTGCCCAGGAAGTTGGAATTGGGGTGGACCTGACCCCTACACCTGTGCACAGTCGTTCAGGTGCTGTGGGGAGGCTGAAGGGTGAAGGTCAGTCTGCAAAGAGAGAAGGCATTCAGTTCATGGAAGGGTAGAAGCATGAAGTGAATGGGGCTCTCAGGGCTCAGTGAGTCTCTGTCACTTTCTGTCTTGGGTGATGCGAGATGTCCCCGTAGCCTCTAATACATCCTTTTATCTGCCGAAGCTGTTTTGAAATGGCATTCTGTTATGAGCCACCGCAAGAGAATTGACTTCGTTAGTCGCACAACCAAAAACCCATTTGTACCTGCTATTTTCAGGATACACTTATTTTAAATGAGCAGGGGAATTTAGTACAGCTATATCCAATAGTGAATCCATATCCATTACTTTTTTCTTTTCCTTACAGTAACAGTGATACTGACTTTTCTGGTCAAAGAGAAAACCACTGACCAAAGAGGAACTGAGCTGATTTCCCATAAGGGGAAGGGAGGGAGGCCTCTCTTCCCATTTCTAAGCAGTGATGCAGAGATGTAAGCTCAGAAACAGAACCCGTTCTGAAGGCAAACCACCCCCTTCTATCAAGAAAGAGTCAAATCACATTCCTGACGGCTTAAGAAGCTGGGATAGTGTAGGATTATGCTATCACAAAATGGACTTTATTTTTAAAGGTTTGGGTGTCTATAGGGCACGTTTCAATTAGAAAATTCGTTTCCATATCCCCTCTAAATTCTCCAGGTCTAAACTGAAGATTTTCCTGAGGAGATCAGGAAACGGTTGTCATCGTCTCTTTCATAAACATCCAAGCTACCATGAAGCTGCTGCTGTTCACCCTTTGTTCTAGGCTAAGCAACCCCATTTCCCTCCTCTCCACCACCTATGGTCTTTGCAGCTCTACCCAGATTGTTACCATTTGTTTTCCCATTGTTTTGCTGTTCCCACCATGCTATTGGAATTGGATATAGATAAATCTTCTCTTTCTACTTTCCAAAGATTTCTTTAGTCTCCTCTCTTCCCTCCCTTCCATTCTCTCAGACACTTCCAAAGTTCAGGCCCTCATCAACTCTTATTTACATTCCGAAACTAATACTTCCCCTCTCCTCTGTCTTCCTGCATTCCACATACAACTGCCCACAGACTGGCTCCTTGATCACTTCATTTTGCTAAGGCCCAGCCATGATCACACTAGTCCCTTGCTCAAGAACCTTCCTCTTGCATACAGAATAAAGAGCCAACTCTATAGTCCTGCATTCATTGAACACCCTCCATTTAGCTGGCCTATTTGATCTCCCAGGAACCGCCTTAGTACTTCCTGTGGTCCAGGTAAGCATGCTGGTTGCCTGACATGATGCCATGAACCTGCACTCATTTTCTGGCTTCCACACACCCTGTTCCCTTTCTTGACCTGCCAAGGCCCTACTTTTCTTCCAAAGCCTACCCAGGTGTTCCTTCCGTTGTGAGTCTTCCCAGCAAATTACTCTGCACTTCCCAGTTGCGTGGTTTGTAGTTCTGTTGATAGTTTATAAAACTTTTTAAGGCCCGACTGTAGTCCTTGCATACAGACCTGTCCTCCCCAGTAGAAAGCAAGCTCTTCGTGGACAAAGCCAGGCCGTATTCCCCTCTGTAAGCTCTGGGTCCCTAATTCAATACAGGGCTTGCAGCATGTGATCTGTGAAGACTGGTTGAATGGAGTTGGGAAAAACTATGTGTCTACAGGCAGGCCGTGGGTCCACAGCCATTTCCTCTGGTGATGTGACTACTGTTTCAGAAGATACATGAGGTCAAATGACTCAGCAAAAATGAGCAGGCCAAGTGACAGGAAATAAGAGCTTCAGAAGCAGACTCTGCTGACACTGATCTAAAACACATGTGCCTGGAGCCCCAGCTGGTGCGGGAAGAGTTTCCATAGCGCATGCCAAGAAGCTGCAGCCTAATACTGTGTCCAGGAGGGGCTGATGGGCCACAGGACCCCCCAGTCCCCTCAGGCCTCTGATGTCCCTGCAAGGGCCTTGGGAAGCCTGCAGAAAGTCAAGCAAGGATTCACAGAGTTGTGCCTCTCTTATTCAAGAAATCCATCCACCTGGATTTCCCAGAGAGTTGAAACTTGCCCCTACAGGCACCCAAATTTTTCGAAGTAAAATCCGTCTTGTGATAAACAGCTTCCCAAAGGAAGAACACCATCCCAGGCCTCCCACTGTCTGGAATGCGATCTGATGGCTTCCTGGCAGCTCTAGGCTGACATCAGGTATAGTAGTTGCCGTTTTCCCCATAGGATCGTCTATTCTGCCACTGCTGCTGTACCTTCAAATAATAATAATTGCAACAATAATAGTTATCATTTATGAGTACATCCTCCATGCCCTGCAAACTGAGAGGCACTCTATATACATCATTTCATTTCGGTTTCCCTAGCTTCCTAAGAGATAAATGTTATTTTTAGGTGTGAAAACTGAGAAGCAGGTAGGTTAAGTAACTTGCCCATGGCCACATGGCTAGTTAAATAATGAAGATACACCCTAACCTGGTGTCTCCCAAAGTACAAGATGACCTGGAATAAGGTGACCAACTTGTCCTGGGACTCTCCTGGTTTTAGCATTGAAACCCTTAGTCTAGGAAAAACTAGGATGGTTAGTCACTCTACCTTGAGAACAAGAAAGCACTCGCCAGTACATCTGGTTTCTGTAGACCAGATGTTCTGCTCCCAGTGGTCCACCCTCACTGCCAAGGATGGAGAAGGAACCTGCTAACCATGCAAATGAGACCAGCAGGCTGGACAGCAGCACAGGGGCTCTCTGAGACAGTTCATCATGTCGCCCTCCTTGAAAGCGCTCCCCAACTTTTTTGGCACCAGGGACCGGTTTTGTGGAAGACCATTTTTCCACAGACTGGAGACGGGGGAATGGTTTTGGGATGATTGAAGCACATGACATTCAAGCTCACCTCCTGCTATGTGGCCCAGTTCCTAACAGGCCTGGACCAGTACCAGTCCACGGTCCGGAGGCTGGGGACCCCTGCTTTAATCTCCAACATTAGTAGGGGTAACAAATGTCTATGACCCAAAATTGTATACTTCATTCTCTATATTTAAAACAAAAGAATGGCTACATATCCTTATTATGGGCAATTTTCTAAGCCAGCCTGTGTCTCAGGGCATGTTGAAGAGCTTATCATGAAGGTAATAAAGGTGAAACCTCCCTTATTCCCAGTGAAGAGAATCTGAGGGGCCATGCCTCATTCAGTTTCCAGACACGACAGAAATGTGACTCCAGTCTCAGGGTGAGGACGGGGGTGGGCGTAGGGGCGCTGAAGCCCCGCCTGCAGCAGTACCCTGCTACCTGCATGGAGGTGTCACGAAAAGGAATGCTTCGGGGAGAAGACCCCCGAAGGTGAAGTTCGCAGCACAGAACTGCTTACTTTCACAGAAACAGTTGTAAGCAAAAGGTTGTGTTATCTGACATCACATTTTGTCTGTTTCAGTGGGGGTTTAGGACTCCTTCAAAACCGGTGTCCTAAGCAGTGTCTATGGTCCTGTGGCCCCTGCCTTATCCTGCCTGGCCTTCTGGCCCGAGAAAGGTAGAGAGCTGAGGTCAACAGCCGTCTGGCCCCACAATGTTGGGGTTGCTGTATCTGGGAGGGTGTTGCTTCCACAGGACATTGAGTGCTCCTTTGAGAATTCAAGATTAACTTCCAAGCAAAACAAAGGGCAGTGGTTTTCTGCCTTGTTTCTTCCATCTGCACAAGCCAGGACATTATCTTGGCAGGAAGAATTGATAGTTTAAAGAAAGAAAAGGGGCAGAGGAGAATTGATGAGCCTAAAGGCAAGACAGGCTGATGCTATCTCTCCCCCATTCTTGGCTTACCTCAGACTTGCCGAACAGCAGCTTTCTACAGGGGCCGGATGACAGCCATTCCCATGGGGGCGCCCTCCGTTTACCTCGGAGAGATTGCCCAGCTCCAAGTGAGTAGTGGGTGTTTGATAGAGCAACTGGGTTCCTTCTTTAGGATTTAGAAACTTAAGTAGTTTGAGGCTGCCAGAAAAGATGGCGAATTTGCTGTTCCTTAACTATACAAAAAAATTATTCCATGGAAAATTATAAAGTCACTTTTAAACGAGATTGGGGTTCACATTTCTGATTGTTATATTTTTCATTCTCTTCTTAAATGTAACTTAATTTAGCCATTTGGAAATTTTTTATTAAAACCAAAATATTGATATTTTCTTCCTTAAAACCAAATCTGGTCTGTTTCTTTATGGGAAGCTCATAACATCTTCAGGGAGGGAAGTGTTCGCCTCTCCTCAGTGTCTTAGTGCTGTTTTGGCTTGATCTCCCTAAATACTATGAGGTCTGTCCAGAAGGCATCCAGTCCTGTAATATGAAAAATAGAGAGATCTGTTGAAAAAGATACAAGTTACAAGAAACATTGTACACAGGACAATGATGCCTTAGTCCCCTTCCAAGTAGATACCTCAGGACCTCACACAGTTCTAATTGCCATCAGCTGCCCTGTCATATTTTCCTGAATCTCACTGATGGTCTGAAATCTCTTCCCTTTCAAGGCTGATTTTAGTTTAGGGAAAAGGCCAGAAGTCACAGGGCTCCAAATATGGGCTGTAGGGGTCTGAGTCTTCTGGGTGATTTGATCTTTTGCCAAAAACAAGTGGGTTTATTGTCGTGATGAAGATGCCAATCACCAGTTGCCCATAGTTGCAGCCTTCTAAATCATCTGAAGGTTTCTGTGGAGGAATGTTAAAGCTTCATGCTAAATTTGATATAGATTCATTTCTCCACTTGCTCAGTCATTTTGAATGTGATGGCCACACAGCACACATGCTCACCCAACGGAGTCTACCTCCCCCACTGACTAGTACGGTGAAGTCGTCATTGTTCACACATGCTCATTCCAGTCTACTTTCTTTGGATGCCAGGTTACATCGATGTCATGCAAACTGTTCTCATTTTATTAACAATGGTCAAACTTTTTTCTGGACAGACCTTGTATCATTTCACTTGTATTTTTTTCAGCTTTTACCTTCCTAGCTCATTCAGGAGCTTTTGAATCTCCTAGGAAACTTCTGCAAATTGCCATCTGCCCAGTATTGAAAGTCTAGACAGTCAAATACCTTTGTACAATGGTGGGATTCTAAATGGACTAGGCTATGGCCCAAAGCAAAATTGGACCCTGAAACATAATCTTTCACTGCATGAGCCTATCTTTCCCAAGAGTGTTAGATGGATACCCCAACTCCTGTTCTGTTCAATGACCTTAGGGCCCAAATAGAAAAACCTGCTCAGGAAATCCAGTCTATGGGTATACAGGAAGAAGATGTGGACCAAAGGGGATTGACTCAGAAATATTCAGCCATTTTCAAAGTAATAAAATCTGATTTCAAACTAATGAGACCAAAACAAACTATAATTCCAGTTTATTTTAAAAGGGTAGTATTAGCTACATGGGCTATTACTTCTGGACAAGCCTGGCAATGCTACCTTCTTAGTTGTTCCCATAATTCCTTCCTCCCTCCTTGTCTCTCCATCTCTTCTCTTCCCTTATCCTACTCTCTTTTCCTTTTTATCCTCACTTATATAGAGTACATACTATTAACTCAGAACAAGTCCCTGTCCTGGAGGATTTCACCATCTGGTAAAGGACATAATAATGATTACTTTTGCTTTAACAAAAATAAATACTAACGTGCTAACTGCTAATATCTATGTAGCTCCCCCTATGTACCAGGTATCATGCTAAGTGCTTTTCTCACATCAACTCATTTAATTCTTGCAACATCCTTGTGTAAAAGGAACCGTTATCCTCGTTTGAGCTTCTGAGCTCTTGCAGCTCTTACCTGACAGAGCTTTATGAACAAATGAAAAACTACAGTGCAATGTGACAAGTGCTGTCACAGCGGTCTGCACAAAGAGCAGGGACTCCGATGAGATGGAGAGAAAAAGACTCTCTCCCTACGTAAATTTGGAAAGATTCTCTGAAGAGGTACCATTGCAGAAGGAGAGGGACTTTACCCAGTGGAGAAGAATCTGATTACAAGAGTAGATTAACTCGTAACTTAGAAAATGAGAAAGAAGAAATTTTAAAAAATCACTGTCATCTGAGAATATCACAATAATAGAAGTTTCATTATGCTTAATTAGTGCAGATGCTACATCATTTGCTTTTGCCATAAAAAACCACTTTATGATTTTAATTCTTGTTTCATTTCCTTCTTTATGCTAAGTAATCCTGCCTATATTTGTTGAAAGAATGCTAGCATTTTCTTTTAGCTTCCTGCCTGCCCTTCCCCAGTTTCTAGTCCATACATTTGTTAATTGCATTGTGATTTTCCAGAGCCAAATGTTTGAACATATTTTACTTCTTAAGAAATATTCTAGAGCAATTCAGGGAAAACCTCTTCACTTTCTAGGAATGTTGGCAGCTATATGAAAGCCTTAGGACCTTCCTTTAAGTTCTGGCTTTGACCTACACCATGTCATGTTTTCAAGTCAGAAAGGGTGGAGACACTGTAGATTTGCTGCTCGTGCCCTCCTCTTAGATGACAGAAATTCAGTTTCCCTTGGGGGACCACTTCCCTTGAATCCCAATCCAAACTCTTGAAAGTGGTTACCTGTCCCAGTTGTAGCCAATCAAGATCACAGCCATACTATGTAACTTATGCTGGGCCAATGAGCATCAGCCTGGGAAATTTTACTTGGTCCTCTTGGGAAAGAGGAAAGCTCCTCCCACTTTGGAAACAAAGTGGTGGTGGGATATGAACTACAGGTGACCAACTTTGCCATCAGTTGAGAGCCTGCCTGACAATGAAGCTAACTCAGTGCCAGTGTTACCCTTCATGGCTTTCTCCCTGCCCACACCTGAGGCTACTAGTGTCACTGCAGTTGGACACTATCAGAGGAGTCCCTGCTGGGGGACACAGTGGCTGCAGATACTGCCTTTATTCAAGAGGTCAGTGTTATCCCTCACCCCTACCTTGATTCCCCACATTCTGACTGACATCCCACAACCTCTCCAACCACTTAAACATCTTTCTTTTACTGTCAGATTTCTGCTTCCTTGACCTCCGCCACGACCAGCCAGTCCCTTCTTCATGTCCCAGGAAGTACAGCTGAGTTAGTCTGGAACTCCCTCAGAGTCAATATCAACTCTTTCATCAGCAGGGTGACACTGTCAATGCTCAGAGAGCCTTAGACTCTTCACCTTCCCCCGAGGCCTCAGGGTCTTCATACAGAAGAACAAGTTGCCAGACTTCTTCTGCCTGGATGTCTGTGGCCTCAAAACAGGTGTCATCTGAGACCTCCTGCCATCAAGCTTGAGACCATCAACCTTGATCTCCAGGAGAGCAAATTGTAGAACCAGTCTACAAGGAGAATATCCCTCAAACATACATCAGTCTACAGCCATCTTCAAGAGCTAATTAAGTAGCCTGATGGCCAACCTTATCATCTTCTGAGATGATACCCTGATTTGCTCTGGTTCATCTGCAGCTCGCTGAAAGTTGTGATTACTACACCATTCTTTGTGCTTGGAACAAACCACAAGAGCAAAGGTCATTCGGATTTCCCAGCAATGCTTTATTTGTGCACAAACTGCAAAATAGCCACTGTTTAACCAGACTTTCAGACAGGTCTCAACTCATCTTGATTTGCATTCCCCAAGGTCACTCATAAGCAAATATTTGAGACTCAGATGCATTTTCCCATGAAAAAAGTGTCACAGACTATATGAGGACTCAGATCAAGCCTTAAGTGCCTACAATAACCATGGTGCCAAGAGCACTATTTCAGTAACTCCCAATCACTATATATGATATGACTTCTATAGGGAAATGTATTTCAAGCTCCAGTGCAGGGCTCTAGGAACACATTTCCCAGCCCCACATTCATCCTGGCAGCATGACTTACCTCTTTTAATCAAGCATTCATTTATTCCTACAAATATTTATCGAATATCTCTTTTGTACCAGACATTGCTCCAGGTGCTAGACACAGCTGTGAATGACATTCACCCCTAGATGTTCTGAGATGGGACACAGGTCAGCGGTACCACATTGGCCAGCATCACGGAGAAAGGGCCACCCAACTGTTTCTTCCAACATGACTGGTATGCTCCACAGGTAAGGTTCCATTAACACACCTGAGTGCAGAAATGTGGACTCTCACAACATCAGTTTTCTAACCTTAACAATGTGTAGTTCCACTCTTTACTTTTTATCTCTTTTTCCACATTCGGTTGTTGATTCTCAAATGGTCTAGAAATAAATCACCGAGGTAAGAAGTGTTCCCCTTTCTTCCACGTGGCAGAGACAATCCTGGGAGGCATATTGAGTCTAGTGGAGCTTGACTGGCTTGAGGGCTTCATGTCCCTCGGGAGTTATGAAGGGCTGGGTGGAGGGAGTGATGTCAGTGCTCCTCATGCCAGTGGAACCACCAGGCCAGTGGATTCCCAGCCAATCCCAATGGTAAGAAAGAGGGCACACTCTTCTGCTTCCCAACCGCTCTGAGAGAACCTTCTGGGTCAGCTCACCCAGACTCCTTTACCTCTCTAACATTTACTTATGTCCTCATGTAACTGAGTAGCCTGGTACAAGACTAATGGTTGAGTAGAGTTTACATAGTTACCTAGCTCAAAAGTGTTCCTAAATTTTAAAAAAGTTGGGTTATTTTCAAATGCTCATTGCTCCTTGTAAAGTGTTCTATTTCTGCCGACCATATTTAATGTTTTTCTGGGATTGGTTAAAAAAAAAAAACAAGCCTTGGCTGGTATGGCTTAGTGGATTAAGTGTCAGCCTGTGAACCAAAGGTTGCCAGTTGGATTTCTGGTCAGGGCACATGCCTGGGTTGCAGGTCAGGTCTCCAGTAGGGGGCGTCTGAGAGGCAACTGGTTAGTGATGTTTCTCTCCCTCCCTTCCCCTCTCTCTATAAATAAATGAACAAACAAACAAACAAACAAAAAAACCAAAATAAAACCCTTTTCTTCACTGAGGGAACAGCAAACTCCAAGAATAACAAATCTCCAAGACATTTTATAACCCCTATGTTTCCTTCTTAATAATTATACTTATATGGATTAACGATTACATTAACATTTTACTTGGGGGGGATATTTGCAAAATGTCCACAATAATAATCGTGATGTACAAATGGCATCTTTAGGTCATGAGCATCCTTAGGACAAGGAGTGTGTTTTGTGCTATTTGAGAGTTTAACAAACTCTTAAATGAAAATTGGAGTTAAACAAAAATTGGCAATAAAATACATTTACAACAAATCCTCACCCAAGGATATGTTCATTGATGAGGAGAGAGAGAGAAAGGAACATCGATGCGAGAGAAAAACATTGATCAGTTGCCTTCCATACATGCCCAAGCTGGGGATTGAACCTGCAACCTAAGGCATGTGCCCTGACCAGGGATTGAACCCACAACCTTTTGGTGCACAGGACAACACTGCAACCAACTGAAACACCTGGGCAGGGCACAATAAAATAAAATTTAACATTTGTGCAGATATTGCTCAAACACTGCCCCAGGTTTTTACTACCAGAGTGTCACTTTTTTAAAAATTTGACCAAACACCAGAAAAAGCAAAGCAATCTTCTAAAGACACAAACAAAATGTTTCTGGAATATGTCTGTTTAAAATTATGGGAGGGGAAATGATACTTGTTATATTTGGCAAAAATAAATTTGACCTTGACATGTGTGGAAGACAAAAAAATTCCTCCTCCATAAATTTTATTCCCACAGAGAATGACTTCTCAAAGGTCGCTAGAATGAGCTCCGAGACTCAGTGTTGGTAAACGGCATCCTTTTGTTCCCCTGGAGCAAGGGCAGCTGTGTTCCAAACCGCGGTGCCAGAAGCTTGAGACCATGTGTCAGCCTCTCAGACCAGAGTCCAGTCTGTCCTCATCGCTGTGGTCCCTGGTGCCAAATATCAAAATGGCAGGTGAAGGGGGCTGGGGCTCCTCTCCTTTTTCCCCTTCTCATGCTCACAGGGATAGAAAGTGAAGGTGGGAACAGAAGAGGAGAAACATAAACAAACGTTTGTTTACTCCCTTTAGAAATCTGAACATAGAGAACAGAAGCCCCGGATCAGTCAAGAGACAGCAGCTCAACGGCCTTCATCCCCAGAAGCCCTCTTGCTGTGTGTTCAGATGTTTCTGAATTGAAGGCTTATAGTCAATTTGGTTGCAGGCTCTCTCCCTCTCTAGCAGGGTGGCTTTTGCTGAGTACAGTGCTTGAGGTCAGTAGGAAAATCCTAGCTTTTGTGTGAAGTGATGTACTAGACCCCCAAAACAGCCTTGGTTTGTTCTTCTGTTGAAGAACCAATGACAGCATCTCCCCATTCCTTGATAACATAGGCAAAAGTCACACAGGATGCCTTGCAGAGTTTCCTCACACATTGCTAGTGCATTTCCTGCAAGGCGACATTGCAACCCCAAGCAAATAAAAAGTTAGGCAACACTTTTCTTAAGTACTACCTACGTAAAGAACACTGTGATCTGGTTACAAAGCCTCTGAGCGATGGGAAGAATGCAATAAAATGCCACCCGAGGTTGGCCATCAGGATGGAGGAGGCAGCACGTGCTGGGTGGCGGACTGAGTGTGGGACTGGGTGTCAGGAAAGTCCTGGGCTCATCCCCTCCACTTAGTAACTGTATGGTGTCGGGCATAGCAGTCAGCGTCTCTGGGCCTGTGTGCTCAAATGTACAGTGCAGGGCGTGGACTGAATCATCCTAGGGGTCCCTTCTGGGCTATGGCTCCAGTCCAGGAGGAGAAGGAGACATGAAAAGATGTGGGGTAAGTAACAGAGCAACTTCTCACTGCATCCTAAATCCTGAGAAGACTAGACTAGATAAAAGGGATCCATAATTGGGTAGAAGGTTTAAGGGTCCACTTTCCCCAGTTATGTTTGTTTAAATGTTTTACGTCCTTGAACTAACCGCTTCCCTGAGCTTATTGGAAGGCACGAGTGATGAGAACCCTAGCTCACTGGAACAGAAACCCGAGCTGCTGGTGAGGGGTGGACACTCGGGAATGTGGAGACTCTCAGGAACCTTAACAACAAATTGGGCCACAAATCAGTTTATTGTGACAAAGGTATTAAAAAAAAAAACAGCAGCTCTGAGTTAGCCTGGGTTAGAAAGGAGGCTTTACCTCCCAGGTGAAAGCAAAATGATCTCATGGAAACCAGGCCTTATTGGTTTTTACCTGTGAGTAAAACCCCGGCCTTGCATCACTTTATGAGAGGGATCAGTGTCAGCATAAGCAGACCAGCGTCGGCGTGGGGCGGGGTGGACAAGGCAGCCTGCCGCGCTGGGGCAACAGGCTACACTGAGGGTGCGCCTCTCCCGGGCCTGCTGGCCAGCGGCCCACCCTGAAGTAAAGCAGCCCTAACTGGCTGAGGCCCCTTTCTTCCACAAAGCAGCTAGAGGGCAGGCGAGCGGCCTCCTGGACTTTCCACAGAGGCGTCAGTCGACAGCGTTAGGAGAGGCCAGCCAACCTGCCCACTCGGTTTTACTGATTCTGAGAATCTGGGAACCTCCAAGGTTCGGCTCACCCGCCTCTTTGTGGACACTCCACTCCAGTTCCCTCCTCTACTGGCAGGGCTTTGCAAGAGGTCTTTCCGTACACCCCCCCCAAAAGGGAAAGACCCTAAAATGAATCACATACTGTATTTTGCCGTGTATAATGTGCATCCATGGTTTTGTGCAGATTATACACGGGATTATTATGCCCATTATTATACCCAGGGCATATAACCATCATACCCATGTATAATGTGCATCTTTATTTGCCCCTAAAAGTCTGGGCAAAAAAGTGTGCATTATCCATGGCGAAATACAGTATATATAGAAACACAGTGTTCTCTTGGGACCCCTGTTATAGGGAAGATCTGGACACAAGACTCTTCTCATCTGTCTACTGGTGTCAGCCGGCCAGAAGTGTGGTTTCTCGGAAACATACTGGATGATTGCTCTTGTACATACTCCAAGGTGAGAAACACCATTGTCACCTGGAACAAACACCTCCGAGCACTGCTGCCATGATTAGGAATAGCCAGTATCTTTTAAATCATACACACACCCTAAGAAAACACGCAGAGATGGATTCCTAACTTGCAGGGAGTTCACTCCTCAGTGGCTTTCAACATCCTGTCCTCTCCACTGAGAACACCTTCTTTTTCTGGCTAATTTGCACTTGTCCTTCAAGACTCACCGGAGATCAAAAGGCCTCTCCCTGAGCCCCTGGCCTGTCTCCCGTGGCGCAAACACGCCACGTCCTTGTTTCCACTGCGTGTCAGGGTCGGAGGGCAGCCCAAGTGCCACGCTCGGTGTGTGGCAAAGAAAGAGTTCAAGATTTTAGACAGATGATTGATGACCCAATGGTAACCTGCAAATGGCTTCTACTTTAGGAGCCCCCTGAGATATTTCATCTCACTTTCCTTTAATTTTATTGGGTCTTGTCAATGGTAACATCTTCCTTCCAATTAACTTATGGGTGGGGAAGGAGAATAAATTGGCCGAGGTTTCCAAGTACACAGCAGCCTGGAACATCTATAGAAACAGAAACACTCCCCAAGCAACAGCATTCCCCACCTTAGAGAGAGGCAGTGGATCGTTGGGAAAGGATCTTTATTATTTAATTGATTTCATTGATTTGCAACTGAGGCAGAAAAGTTCCATGGTCAAGAGCTGCAGCCACCGTACAGAATTGCTGTGAGAAGGCCAGTTTTTCATGAAGGAATTCAGCCTTTGTTTGGCAAGACCCTTGGTTGTGCCAGGCACTGTGCTAGGCGGGCAGGCGTTGAGTAAAACAAACTCGGTCCATTCTTAATTGGGTGTGGGAGGGCTG
>PVKM010024367.1:0-20565 GCA_004027735.1 Carollia perspicillata
CTTTCCATTGCTATTGGTTCCTTGTGCATTTTCCTTCATTTCACTTAGTGTAGCCTTCATTTTTTCATCTAATTTGAGACCAAAATCAACCACTTCTGTGAGCATACTGATCACCAGAGTTTTGAACTGTGCATCTGATAGGTTGGCTCTATCTTGGTTGCTTAGATGTATTAGCTCTGGGGCTTTGATCTGTTCTTCCATTTTGGTCATTTTTTTTGGTCTGGTCACACCTGTTGTGTATGAGGGGCAGGGCCTTAGGTGTTCACCAGTGCAGGGCAACCTAGACTCTGGGTTGTGATGCTGTCTGTGGGGGCAGGGTCAGAGAGGGATCAATGTTGCTTGCTCCACTCTCCCTTAGATTTCAGACTCCTCCACCACTTCCCACAAGCAAATTGGGCCCTTCTGGTGCTGGTGCCCAGATGGGTGGGCTTGTGTACATTCTAGGACCCTGTAGGTCTTTCCAATGAACTCTCCTGTGAGGCTGGGAGTCTCTCCCAGCCCCTCAACCCCCACAAGTGTTTTCAATCAGTACTTTTAGGCTTTGTTTCTGGTCACTGAGGCCCTGGGTTGTGCAGTCTGTATCATTACCCATTTTTGCCTGGTTTATCTGAGTGCAAATGTGTGACTGTGGCCAGCCAGCTGCCTTGAGCACCTCACTGTGTCTGCTCAGGAGTGAGGAGTCTGCTAGCCACTGCCCATGCACCTGGGTAGCTAGCCACTGCTTTTTCCGGCCGTGACCCCTCTCTGCTAGCCACCAACTCCCCATCCAGTCTGGCTGAATGGTTGTCGGACTTCCATACAGTTCAATTTTCCATCAGTTCTGGTTGTTTATTTTTTGTTGTTTCTAAATTTCTGTTGTCCTTAATTTGGGTTGTGCAAGGAGGTTCAGTGTGTCTACCTACACCTCGATCTTGGCCGGAAGTCCAAACACTGTATTTTAAAATGAACATATGATGATGATTAGCTACTTGGAAAATAATCATTGAAATAATAAGGAAAAAAACAGAAACCTCACAAAATATCTCAAATTATAGACCTCTTGAAAAATACTCTTAATGTTTAAAATAACACTTAAAATTTAACATTGTCATTGTCTACTACTGGCCATGGGAATTCATAAATAACAATGATAAATAACAATTAATCTAATTATATACCCTATTTTTCTCAAGAAATTCATGACCAAAGCAAGGCATAATTTGAAGGATCTCTCCAGTCATTCCTGATTTGTGCTGCCTCTGCCCAATTTTGTAAATAGTCATCACATGTTCCTGAACATCATTTTGAACTTATTACAGCAATAATTTTTAAATCTAATCAAGGAGGTAAAAGACCTGTACTCAGAGAAACTATAGGCCACTGAAGAAAGAAATTGAGGAAGATACAAACAAGTAGAAGTATATACCATATTCATGGATAGGAAGAATTAACATCATTAAAATGGCCATTCTACCCAAAGCAATCTATACTTTCAATGCAATACCTATTAAAATACCAATGGTATACTTCACAGAACCAGAAAAAATACTCCAAAAATTTATATTGAACCAAAAAAGGCCCTGAGTAGACTCAGTAATCTTGCAAAAGAAGAACAAAGCTGGAGGTATCACAACTCCTGTATCGAAGCATACTATAAGGCCACTGTAATAAAAGTAGCCTGGTACAGACACAAGAGCAGACATATATATCAATGGAATGGAAGACATAGCTCAGGAATAAACCAATGCCTGTATAGGCAATTAATATTAGACCAAGAAGGCAGGAGCATGCAATGGAGCAGAGACAGTCTCTTCAAAAACTGGTGTTGGAAAAACTGGACTGGTACAAGAAAAAAAAAAATGAAACTAGACCACCAACTTACACCATACACAAAAATAAACTGAAAATGGATAAAAGACTTAAATGTAAATTGTGAAACCTTAAAATTCCTAGAAGAAAACATAGAGAGTAAAATCTCATATATTAAATGTAGAAATATTTTTGATGATATGTGTCCTAAGACACTGGAAACAAAGAAGGAAATAAACAAATGGAATTACACCAAATTAAAAAAACTTAAAACTTCTGTACAGCTAAAGAAACCATCAGCAAGACAAATAAGAAACTTAGTGGTTGGAAAACATTTTCACCAGTGATACATTTTCCAAGGGTTTAATCTCCAAAATATACACAGAGTTAATACAACTAAAATGCCAGAAAGACAAACAACCCAATTAATAAATGGGCAAAATACCTGAATAGAGTCTAGTCAAGATGGAGGCATAGGTAGACAGGTTTCACCTCTTCATGCAGTCATAGAAAGAATTACAAGCTGATATCAAAATTAATAACACCCAGAACTGTCAAGAAATCAAGCTGTATGGAAGTCTAACAACAAAAGATTTTTAAAAAAGCCACATTCATCCAGACAAGTAAGAAGATTAGAGTTGCAGAGATGGATGGATTGGCAGTGTGGCATGGAGAGGTGGCAACAGATCAGATATGGTCTCACATTCACATGTGATAGATAAAAATCAGAAGGAATACCTCTGGGAGTGAGCAATACCAGACCATACAAATCCAGGGTTCCTGGACCAGGAAGATAAATCTCTGTTACCCCTGGCAGATGGTGGAAGAAACTGCTGGACTTCTGCCATTTAAAGGGCCCACATGGATTTAGTACATTTGCAAACCCGCCCACTCTGGGTTTTACCCAAAGGACAGCAGATGGAAGGTTTGCCAGTTAATAAAGGAAGTGGATGAAGTGATTGGAAATGGATGAGTGCCAGGCAAATGTCCAGAAGCCAGGCAGTGGCATTGTCCCCACTCTGAGTCCTCCTCCCTCCAACACAGAGTCACAGAGCAATGAAGCAGAGTGCCCCACCCTGGCAATTACCTAAGGTTCTGCCCCACACAATTAATAAATGACTTTTCTATACAGGCCAGGCTACTAAGACTTGCAGTAAAAGTAGCTCTAACTAATACACAGAAACAAACACAGGGAGGCAGCAAAATTGAGGAGACAAAGAAATATGGCCCAAATGAAGGAACAGGAAAAAAAGACAGAAAAAGAACTAAATGAAACAGAGATAGCCAACCAATCAGATGCAGAGTTCAAAACACTGTGATCAGTATGCTCATAGAACTCATTGAACATGGCAAAAAAACATAAAGGAAGAAAGGTAAGTTACCCTAAGTGAAATAAAGAAAAATCCACAGGGAACCAACAGTGAAGGAAAAGAAGCAATAACCATTCAACCAGAACAGAAAGAAATAAGAATTCAAAAAAAACCTGAGAACAGTATAAGAAGAATCTGGCACATCTTCAAACATGCTAAAATCCTAATCATAGGGGGATGTCAGAAGGAGAAGAGGAAGAACAAGAAATTGAAAATATATTTGAAAAAATAATGAAATAAAAATTCCTTATTGGCCAAGGAAATAGACATACAAGTCCAGGAAGCACAGAGAGTCCCAAACAAGTTCAACCCAAAGAGGAGCACAATAAGACACATCATAATTAAAGTGTCAAAGGTAAAGATAAAGATAGATTCTTAAAAGAAGCAAGAGAAAAGCGGCAAGTTACCTACAAACAAGTTCCCAAAAGACTGTCAGCTGATTTCTCAAAAGAAACTTTGCAAGCAAGAAGAGATGGCAAGAAGTATTCAAAGTGATGAGAAGCAAGGACCTGTAACCTACATTACTTTATCGATTAAAGCTATCATTTAGAATGGAAGGGCAGATAAAGTGCTTTCCATACAAGGTAAAGCTAAAGGAGTTCATCATCATCAAGCCACTATTACATGAAATGTTAAAGGAACCTATTTAAACAGAAGAAGATCAAAATTGTGAACATTAAAATAACAACAAACTCACAGCTATCAATAACTGAATAAAAAAAAAAGAATAAAACAATAACTAAACAGACAACGAGAACAGAAACAGACTTATAGGTGTGAAGATTATTTGAAGGGTTATCACCTGGGAATATGAAGGGGGAGAATGGGGAAAATGGTGCAGGGATTAAGAAGCATACTTAGCAGGAACAAAATAGACAGGAGGATATTAAAAATACCATAGGAAATGGAAAAGCCAAACAACTTACATGCACAAACCATGGGCATGAACTAAGAGGGGCAGATTGCTAGAGGTGAAGAGAGTACCAGACAAAGGGGTCAAAGAGGGAAATTAATAGCATAATCAATAAAATATACTTTAAAAAGCCCTGGCTGGTGTGGCTCAGTGGATGAGCACTGGCCTGTAAACCAAGGGTAGCCAGTTTGATTCCCAGTCAGGGCACATGTCTGGGTTGCAGGTCAAGTCCCCAGTTATGGGTGTGTGAGAGGTAACCACACATTAATGTTACTCTCCCTTTCTTTCTCCCTCCCTTCCCCTCTCTCTCAAAATAAATAAAAATCTTAAAATATACATACTTTTAAAAAAGACAAAATAGACATTTCTCCAAAAAGGACATACAGAGGGTTCATAGACGTTTGAAAGAAATGCTCAACAGCATTAATCATCAGATAATACAAATTAAAACCTCAATGAGACATCACCTTACATCTGTCAGAATGCTACCATCAATAAATCAACAGACAACAAGTGTTGGTGAAGATGTGGGGAAAAGGGAGCCCTAGTGCACTGTTGGTGGGAATGCAGGTTGGTGCAGCCACTGTGGGAAACCATATCGTGTGCCTTTAAAAAATTAAAGATGGAACTCCCTTTTGACCAGTGATTCCACTTCTGGCATAATACTCAAAAGATCCTGAAACACCAGTAAAAAAAATATACGCATCCCTATGTTTATAACAGCACTACATACAATAGCTAAGATCTGGAAACAGCCTAAGTGCCCATCAGTGTATGAGTGGATAAAAAATTGGGGTATATTTATATAATGGAATACAACACGGCAGAAAAAAGAAGACTCTTACATTTTGTAGCAGCATGGATGGACCTGGAGAAAATTATGCTGAGTGAATTAAGCCAGCCAGTGAAAGAAAAATACCAAATGATCTCACTTGTATGTTGAAATCAAATGAACACAATAAACTAATGAATTAGATAGTAAGAGAAGCATATATTCATAGAACAGACTGACAGCTTCCAAAAAGGTTGAAGGTTTCATACTGTTCCAAAAGGTGGGAACAGTATGAAAGATGGTGAAAGGATTTACTAGAGAACATTTATGCACAACCCAGGGAAAAGGACAACACTGTGGGGATTACCTTGGGGTGGAAGAGACTGAGTCTGGGTAAGGGAGGGGAAGGGGAGAAAAGTGGGAACAACTGTAACATCTTAAACAGTAATATAAATAAATAAATAAGCAAACAATAAATAAATATAAATTAACATACCCTATTTTTATACTTGAATTTGTCATTTTTAAGAAACATCCCTACCCTTACCTCTCCCTACTCCCTTCTAAAGGCATAATAAAAACTAAAGTATCAATCACTGATTTGGGGAGAGGCAGAAAACTGAAACTCTCTTTTGGTGTTAAATATGTAGAATAGAGTACTGTTCCCCAATAAAAACAACCTAATTACTTTCTTGAACTATTCATAGCATAAACCAGTTGCTTTTAGATGCTCAACAAGTACTTGATGATTGATTCTTCACTTCACACTAAAATCAAAAGAATACTGGAAGCTCAGTGTTCAGCGTCCACCTACAGACTCCACTACCCAAGAGAAGAATGTCATCAACTGGCACTCTCATTGCTGATTATACTAAAAATTTCTAATGTCAATTAGGTAAATGTGTCAAAAGTCCTTTTTCTCTTTGTCTTTTAGATATGCACACATTGTCCCAACAATTCTACTTTTGGGAATGTTTCAAGGAAGAAACCAGGATAGTATGCAAAGGTATAAGAATGTTACCAGATTTGGCATAGATTCATAGAAGCTGGCAATAACCAAAATGTTTAACAAAAAATTGACTTAAGTTAAACAAATTGTCATGCAATCAACTAACAATGATATAATAAGGAAAGAAGTCTAAGATACACAGCTGAGTAAATAGACAGTATTACACAGCAAATTGTCTAGGACGTGAGCCTGCTTGCATGTATATTTGCTATGGCAAAGAAGACAATGTGCACATCAAACATGGTTTCTCTCCAGGCCAGGCACATAGCTAGCTTCCATTTCCCAGTGTAAATGGAAAGGCACCCTTTTGTGGTCTGAAATGTAAAAATGCTCACTTGCCGTTCTCTCTCTGTACTTCCGGGTTGAGGGCTGATGACCATGAATTTCCAGGAGCAGGAGTAAATAACAGCACTACCCTAAATGGCTCCATGGACCACAGCACCACTACACTCACTGACACCCCCACTGCTGGCAGTACTCTCTGGAGTTAGAACTCAGCTATTGTGTTAAGCTACCAATAGTTTAGAAAGTATTTGTTTCAGCAGTTATTGATATCCTAATATTATTCACAGAAAAGAGTAAAAAGTCATATACATCAAAATACTAATAGTAGTAGCAATTGCTTTTTACGTTATATTTTTCTTACTTAAATACCTATTTTGTAATAAAAATATCACAAATGGAATTTTTACCTTTAAATATACAAGGCCTCTCCAGAAGTTATCCAGTCACGTAACATGGAAAGTAGAGAAATATATTGAAGGCACAAAATACAAGAAACATTGTACATAGGACAGTGATGCCTCAGTCCCCTTCAAAGTAGAGATTTTAGTTTTGGGAAAAGCCAGAAATCCCAGGACACTAAATCTGGGCTGTAGTGAGGCTGAGTCATCTGAGTGAGTTGATGTTCAACCAAAAACTCTACATGAGATGTGATGCATAAGCGGTCACGGTGCTGTGATGAAGCTGCCTTCTGAATCATCCAATAGTTTCCTCAGAGGAATGTTTAAGCACTAATACAGTGAAGTCATTATTGTTCACACATGCGCATTCTGGTCCACTTCCCTTGGCTGCCAGGTTACATCAATTCGCAAAAAACATTATCCTTACATTAACGATGGCTGGACTTTTTCCAGATAGGCCTAGTGTGATTTCCAAGTATAGGTAAATGGATACCTGTTTTTCATTTCTATATTACATTTATGAAATATAAGGGAAGTACAGAATTTCACTAATGCTTCCTAAATTATGTGATATTTGGGTATGATCATATTCTTCAGATACTGATTTTATTGTAATATGTAATTAGTTGCTTTATAGGAGCACTTTTGCCTTGGTTAATGTTCTTAATAAAAGGCATAAATTATCCTCTTAACTGTTGCTAATATGGAGCAAAAACTCTATTATGAGTCCATTTACATTCCTTAAATCTCGAATGAATGGAACACCATCCTGCACCATCTCTCCAACACCTCCACCCTTGTCTGAGTCATCTCAACTAAACAACAGACCTGATTAATTCTTTAGCTCTCAGAATGACTTTAACTCAGTTTCTAAGCCCTCTGACATAACAGTCAAAACTATGTTAATGTGATTCACCATTAAATTAAACACAAAAACATTGTTAAGATAATGCTAAAAGGTTAAAGGAAGGGAAATGCAGAGAAAGGAAGGCCATCCTTTGCTCAGGATCTCTGTGAGTCTCACTCAGTGAGCTCTCCTTGTTCTAGGGCCTCAGAGGACCTTCTGTCAGGGACACTGCAGCTCAAGCCAAACGATCTCCATTCAGCATTTCACAGTATTTATAGTCTATGCATGAAAGCATGCTAAAAATTGTTTTGAGTTGTAAAAAGAAACAGCATTTTTGTCTGAATCTTACTTTGCTTTTGCACAAGAATTATATACTTCACTCATGTTTGCTCTATACCCATTTTACAGATGATGAGACTGAAGCTTAATTCATGTCAGTGTCATGAGCTTGCTGGGAACAAAGTTATAATCCTTCCACTCCCACCAACATTATCCATCTCAGACAGTCTTTTTCATTGTCTCCTTCCCTTTCTTCCATGAAAGTCCTTCTTAACAAAATATATCACAGAAATCTGAGCTCTTACCCACTTTGATGCTTCCTCAGAACTTGTGGTTTGCCCTCTTCTGACACCCTGCTTTTCCCATCTGTGCCAGTTCAATAAGCAGATTGACTTAGGTTTCTATTTATTTTTTCAAGATTTTTTCTACATAGGCTGAATTCTCATCACTCAAAATCTTTCATCACCATACGATTGCCTGCAAGCCATAATATTACTTATACCAGTTTGTGAGCCATCAGAGACAAAATATGCTATAATCCAGTCTTGTTTTCTAGACCAGGGGTGTCAAACTCATTTTTACCAGGGGCCACGTCAGCCTCGAGGTTGCCTTCAAAGGGCCCAAATAAGTATAGGACTGTATAAATGTAACTACTCCTTAACTGTTAAGGAGTTGAAATTACATTTGGCCCTTTGAAGGCAACTGCGAGGCTGATGTGGCCCCTGGTGAAAATGAATTTGACAATCCTGCTCTAGACTCTAACATAGTACTTGACTCATTAGAAGTTCTCAAATATGTGTGTGTGTGTGTGTGTGTTTATATATATAAACAAATGGTAGAAGCTACTCTACTTTTCAAGAACTAGTAAATGAAATGAAATGAACAGTTTCTGAGTGACCTCTTGCAGTATGTACCAACTTTTCTGGTTCTGTGAGAATAGTCATTGCAATGTTTCCCTATCTACTAAGAACATCTTTCTTACCCTGGCTTAGCCTAGCCCGCATTAAAGCTTTTAATTGAATCCTACATATTGCAAATCCGGGGCTGAAAACATCTTCCTTTGCAAAATGATCAATTCCATTTTTCTTATGGGTAAATGTAGACACTTAGTGAAGACACTTCAGTCATTTATTCTTTCTAAAATTATTTACTGAACATACACTAAGGAACGTGAGTTCTAATGATGCATTAATCCAGTTTCTACAGTCAAACAAGACAGAGACTAATTAGAAAGAAAAATAGGTCTCTGAGAATGTGAGTTAGCTAATCTGCTTCTCTTTGCATCCCACCTTCCCACGCAACTTTCATGTCCTCCAGAAACGCTCACATTGGAAAGCTCACACAGGACCTCCAGGCCACCACCATGGTGGATGGTGCCTTCAAGGAAGTGAAGCTTTCAGACTACAGAGGGAAATACGTGATCTTCTTTTTCTACCATTTGGACTTCACTTTTGTGTGCTCCACGGAAATCATCGCTTTTAGCATGCGTGCCAAGGACTTCCACAAGTTGGGCTGCGAGGTGCTGGGAGTCTCTGTAGACTGGCAATTCACCTACCCGGCTTGGATTAACACCCCGGAGAAGGAGGGAGGCGTGGCCCTCCTAATATCCCTCTGCTGGCTGATGTAACCAGAAGCTGGTCCCATAATTACGGCATGCTGAAGAAAATGAGGGGATTGACTACAGGGGCTCCTTATCATCATGGCAAGGGTGACCTTCCCCAGATCATCATCAATGATTTGCCTGTGGGGAGCTCCATGGATGAGGCTCTTTGGCTGGTCCAGGCCTTTCAGTACACAGATGAGCATGGGGAAGTCTGTCCTGCTGGCTGGAAGACAGTCAGTGACACAATCAAGCCCAAGACATGACAGCAAGGAATACTTCTCCAAACACAACTGGGCGACAAACAAGCACCAAACTTGGTTTCCTGACCCCTACCTGGTGCCCCGTGCTGGCCCAGGAAAGGCCACATCTGCCCCTTCATATTCCACAGTATGTGACCCAAAAGGGCTAGTCCTAGGCCTTTTCATATTTCTATCTAAGGGGTGAATGGTGACCCATCCCTGGAACTGCCCAAGCAGGCACAGGCCTAGAGGTGACCAATAAAGTATTATGGACCAAAAAAAGAAAAAAAAAACATTAAAAATTCAATTATAAAACAATGGATAAATGCAGTGGGTATTAAGGATGCACAGAGATATGCTGAGTGGAGGTGAAGACATCAAGGAAGGCTTCCTGGAGGAAGCAACCCTTGATCTGAGCCTTAATAATGGACTTGTATTAGATAGATGAAAAAGGAGGCTGAAGTTCCAAGCATAAGAGAGATGATATTCAAAGCTACAGACATAAGGAAAAAAAAACAAATATGTGGTGAGAATAATAGAAACTTCACTGCTAATAGAACATAAAAATATGAGAGCAGAAAGACTTCAAAGAAACAATAAGAAGGAAAGGAGGCAGCAGGCAAGGGATCACTGTATGCCATGTTAGACTTTAGTCTTTGACTTGGAAGAATTATTATGTGCACAGAAATCTTTTTAATGAGGCAAAGATTTATCATTAACAACATATATACTGCCTAGTACTATAGGATCTGATTATTTTCTGCCTAATATTAAAATAATTTTCTTAAATAATCTTGGGAGTAAATATAGATCCCATCATTTAGGAAGAAATGAGGTATTTTTTATATATTTTATGAAGGTAACTACTGTATCTAAATAATTATGTCCTGTGCCATGTTGGTCCTGTCAGTGTTCTCTCACTTGCTGGCATACTCTTGCTCTTAAGTGTTGTTTCTTTTTTTTTGTCTTTGTCAACCTTTTATTTGCCTTCAATGCCATTTTCACATATAGGCTTAGAAACCATCTTTGTTTCCCCTGTAATGATTTTGTAAACCAACAATATGGAATGTTGGGTCAGAATACAGCTCTCTGTTGACCGTCTTCATGCATCAGGCCAGATCTTTTTCAGTTGTCATGTTGGTGCTCATAAACATATCTGGGACCTTAGGCTGCTGAGTCCTGAAAGAGTGGAACATAAACTAAATCTTGGAATCCTCTGTTGATAATAATCCATTCAATATAGCACCTGGAGTGATTTTTTATTAGAGACAGTAAGTGCTGTGCTAAGCGACGGTGATGCAGTTTGATGGAGCTGCCCCCGAAATGTAATAAAAAGCAGGGGACATGCTCCTCAGAGTGTGTTACTGAATTAAAAGCCAATGGTTTAAGAGTTCACTGGAGAGCCCAGACAGAGAGAGATGCTTACTCCATGGCTGTTGGCGACACTGAGCATATCATTAGTCTATTCTAGTTAGCTGTTTACTTCCAGGTGCAACTCAAAGTGTACTGAGAAAAAACTGCAAAACTTTATATTATTTTTGGTCGCAGCTAACATAGCATGTTCAAATCTGTGTACCCATCCCATAGTGAAAATGAAATTTTACCACTAATAGGTTCAAAATATAAAATGATGCCACTGGAAGCTATGTGCTTTGCAATTCCCATTACTCCTTAGTTTACCCCTTGGAGGTAAAGTACAATATCTTGTCTTTTTAATTTAAAAACCCATAGTATTTGGGAGGAGGAGAAGATCTGAAATACTAATTTTATAAACTTGCAGTTATTATTAAAAGTAAGCATTTAAATAGAGATTCTTATTTTTACATGAAATTTGTAGCTTTGCTACTTACTTTTTCAGCATGAGAGAAAAATCCAAAAGTATTTTAATTTGAACACTCAGGGGAAAATGTTTCATGATAATATTAAATCCTAGCTTCAGATAATTTAATTCAATCATGCCTTATTTAAACAAGAAATATTCCAAGAGTCACTTAATAGTACCTCTAGTAACTTAAGGCTAAAATTTAATTGTAAAATACATAGTGATTTTATAATTTCTTTCACCTTTGTTCAAGAGTATATTTTGCAAAAATTATTATAAAAAAATTTTATTCTGAGTAACTGAATAATTCAAGTGAATTTTGGTAAAAGAATTCAACATACATATTAAACCACTCATCACATAAGATTGGACTGTATGTTTCAAAACATATTCGCTAATATTTGCATATAGTAGTTAGAATCTTATTTTGAAAGTTTCTTAGTTACATGCAATACAGCTGACCTTTTTCCACTGTAAATCATAAAAGTAACTGTGAAATAAGCCTTTAAAATAATAATGGTGTCAACTATTGCTATAAATTATATTTGAGATAAAAGAACATAAGTTTGCACACATAATAATGATTAGATGTTTTCTTAAGTACTAAAACCTCAACTTGCTTATTTTTTTTTAAAAATTAAATGCTTTAGATACTTCTGCATTACCTAGACAACATAGTTCAACTTTTCCTGATGCATTCTGACATGGCACAATTCCTAAAACCTAATCCAAGTCAAATCCTATTTTAATTGATTAAAATAAAATGGATATTTCCATAGATTAAAAAGTAGGGAGTAAAAGGCAGAAAACTGTACTTGAACAACAATTAAAATAAAAATTGTTTTAAAGTACACAATATCTGCAGTATATTGGTTTAGCCGCCAATTTATTTGTTTTTTCTCATAAGGGGGCTCTAGTAGTGCTTAGTTGTCTTTAACTTAATTCAAATCATTTTTGTTAGATTGTATTATGACAGCTGTCATATCAGCATGCATTTTTTTAAATCTTAATCAAAGTAGGTGAATTTTTATGTAACCATTTTAGTATTGAAGAGGAAGAAAATATGCAACATTTTCAGAATTACAAGCTTTATTATTTGAAGAAAGATGAAAACATAACTGAAATACAAAAAAAATTATGCAGTGTATAAAGAAGTTGTGACTGATCAAACACGTCAAAAGTGGTTTGTGAAGTTTTGTGCTAGAAATTTCTCACTGGGCAATGCTCCACAGTCAGGTAGGCCAGTTGAAGCTGATAGCAATTAAATTGAGACATTGAGAACAATCAACATTATACCATGTGGGAGATAACCAACATATGCAAAATATCCAAATCAATAAATTATCAATGAAAACAAAAAATGTGACTTTCTGGCCAACCCAATAGATCCTATCTGTATTTCCTTTTAATGATGATAAATGTTTATGAAATGGCAAAATAAAACATTTGTCTGCATTATTTGAAAACCTCTGTATTTTCCAGAAAAGTTTTCTTTTTGATTAATATGTATTATATGACATCAGAATGTTTCTTCCTTATTATGCCAAGGAAGCATAGGGATGCTAGAGCATTTTGTTCCCATGCAAACATTTCCTGTGACAGAAATATCAATAGGTTTTTGTCCTAGAAAAACCTGTTTTATAAGTAGCATAAAGTTTTCACTCCTGAACCATGAGGAATATAAGAAAAGCAGTTTACCAAACAAGTGATTGAAAACATGTGGTGTACCTCTAAGCTAAAGACAGAGATAATTACAGTGTCCGGTGGCGGGGTGTGTTTTTTTTTAAGTAGCCAGCTCAATTGTATTCATTTCCTTGTTTCATATTCATTTGTTCAACGGCTGAGTAGAAGTCTACCTGCAAGGTTCATAGTAAGACACAAAATTCTGGTCCTGCAGACCCTTAAACTCTGAGCACATGGATGTCAGCATCAAGGCAAATGGCAAAAAAATTAATGATATATTTCATACCAATGTTTGTGTTTAGAGTATATGCTTTTTTCGTTCCATCTTTAATAATTTTAAAATGATTCACTGTCACAAATGACATGGACTATATCACTGAATTTATATTAAAAAACACAATGGTAGCCACAAAAGTTTGAATTTTTATGACTTTTCAAAGAACTCCTACTCTTCTGAATCAATATGAAGTAGACTTCACTTGTTAAATCATCCAAGAACAAAAAAATGAACATTTGTGTCAGGCATTGTTAGATTCTTTACATCCAAGATCTAACATTTATCTCACAACAAATTCTTAAAGTAGGAATTATTATCTTTGGTTCATAGCTGTAGGAGCTGAAGCTGTTGAAGATTTGGTAACTTTCATCATTCACAATGGCCAGCAATGGTAAACAATGACAAAAAACTCTCAACAAACAAAACTTCAGGACCAGATGACTTTCCCAATGAATTCTATAAAATATTTAAAGGAGAATTAGCACCAATCCTTCTCATACACTTGCAGAAAAATTAAAGGGGAAGGACTACTTTCAAACTCATTTTACAAGGCCAGCATTACTCTCATACCAAGCCAGAAAATGATGCCACAAGAAAAGAAAATTTCAGGCCAAAATCCATGATTAACCTAGATGTAAAAATACTCAACAAAATACTAGCAAACCAAATTCAACAGCATATTAAAAAGATCATACACCATGATCTAGTAAGGTTTATCCCTAGGATGTAAAAATAGTTCATTATCTTTGTGATAAATCACATTAATAGAATAGAAGATTAAAATAATATGGTTATCTCAAGATTTGTACAGAGAAAGCACTTGACAAATTCAACATTTTTTCATGATAAAAAATTCTCAACATATTAGGGATAGGATATGCCTCGACATAATAAAGGCCCTATTTGACAAGCCCACAGCTAACACTATACTCAATGCTAAAAAGCTGCCAGCTTTCCTCTAAAGTCATAAACAAAACAAAGTTGCCTGCTCTTGCCTCTTTTGTTCAACATAGTCCTAGAAGTCTTAGTCAAAGAACTTAGGCAAGAAAAAGAAACAAAGAGGACAAGGACAGAAAGAAGTAAAAAGTCCACTAGAATTAATAAAGAAATTCAGTAAATTTGCAGGACAAAAAAAATCATCACACAAAAATCTGTTGCTTTTCTATACACTAAAAATGAACTATCAAAACAATTAAGTAAAATGCTTTCATTTACAATTGCATCAAAATAATAAAATATTTAGGAATGGATTTAACCAAGGTCTTGAAAGATCTGGAAACTATAAGAGATTTTTCAAAGAAATTAAGAAAGACAAATAAATAGAAAGGTGTCCCATGTTCTCACCCTGCCTGGTGAGGCTCAGTGGATTGAATGCCAGCCTGAAAACCAAAAGGTCACCAATTTGATACCTAGTTGGAGAACATGCCTGGGTTGTGGGCCAAGTTCCTGGTTGAAGACATGTGAGAGACAACTAACCAATAGTTCTCTCACACATCAGTGTTTCTCTCCTTCCCTTGCCCTCTCTGAAAACAAATGAATAAAATAAAATAAATTGTTTAAAAGAAGAAAAATGTCTTATGTTCTTAGATTAGAAGAAGTGGTGTTGTGAAAATGTCCATACTAATAAAATATCTATAAATTCAATACAATCCCTATGAAAATTCTAATGGCATTTCTCAGAGAAATAGAAAACAATTCTAAAATTTATGTGAGACAACAAAAGAACCTAACTAGTCAGAGCAGTCTTCAGAAATGAAAACAAAATTAGAGGCTTCATACTTCCTGATTTAAAACTACATTGCAAAGCTATACTAATAAAAACATTATGGTACTGTCATTAATTTTAAAAAATGTATAGATATATAGAATAGAATTAAGAGCCAAAAAATAAATCCACACATATTCTGTCACATAAACTATGGCAAGGTTCCAAGAATACACAATTGGGAAATAATAATGTCTTCAATAAATGGTGTTGGGAAAATTGAATAGTCACATGTCAAAGAATGAACCTAGAGCTTTTTTCTTATACCATATACAAAAGCCAACTCAAATGGATTAAAAACTTAAACATAAGACTTAAAACCTTAAACTTCTAGAAGAAAACATAGAAAAAAAATTCTTTGACATGGGACCTAGCAATGGTTTTCATGGATGTGATAACAAAAGTACATGAAACAAAGAAAAAATAAATAAGGAAGAATATACGAAATGAAAAACTTCCTTCATGATGAAGGAAGCAATCAACAAAATGAAAGGCAACCAGTAGAATGGGGAAAATATTTATAAATTGTGTATCTAATAAGGATTAAAATCCAAAATAAAAATAAACTCAATCAACTCAATAGTGAAAACATCTGCAAATAACCCAATTTTAAAAATGGGCAAAAAGCGTAAATAGACAGTTTTTAAAAAACACACAAATGGCCAACAGATAGTGGTAGGTTGTGGTAGTATCATACTTCATACTTTTCTGTGATGTGGTATGGGTAAATTTATTAGAATATTTTGAAGTACACATAAATAATTTAAGCATAGTTTTATATTTTTCCTTACACAATATACACAGTTTGTACACAAGTAAATGCCATAATCAACTTGATGACTATGCTAGATCGTACTAATATTCCCTTCTTTCTTGAGCTTGCAGGAGGATTAAGCTTCATTACATCTTGAGGTTTGTCATAACCATGGGGCTTGATTCAGAAAATGAAAGGTGAGCAGAAGTGATGGATAATTTTTATTTATTTATTTTATTTCACAATATTTTGGGTTTTTTAAAAATATTTTATTGTTTATGCCATTACAGTTGTCCAAATTTTTCTCCCTTTGCCCACCTCCACCCATCCCACCCCATGCCTTCAGGCAATCCCCACACATTTGTCCACATTCATAAGTCATGTATACATGTTCTTTGGCTAATCCCTTCACCTTCTTTTAACCAGTCCGACCTTTCCACTTCCCTCTTACAGTTGTCAGTCTGTTCCATGTTTCTACACCTCTGATTCTATTTTGCTTGTTAGTTTATTTTGTTCATTAGATACCCCATATAAGTGAGATCATAGGGTATTTGTGTTTCACTGACTGGCTTACTTCACTTAACACAATAGTCTCCAGGTCCACCCATGATGTCACAAAAAGTAAGAGTTCTGTTCCAGACAAGATGGCAGTGTAACTACATAAACTTTGCTTCCTCACACAACCAGAAGAATAAAAACTAATTAAAAACAAAACAAAAACAACAAGAACTGCCAGAAAATAGAACTGTATGGAAATCCAACAAGCAAGGAGTTAAAGAAGAAACATTCATCCAAACTGGTAGGAGGGGCAGAGATGGAAACGGGGGTGGGGGGCAAAGACAACAACACATTTCAAGGCAGCAGCTGGCAGATCAGATGAGTGAAACAGTGCTGGTGATCCAGGATATCCCACATCTGCATGCAGATAAGCCAGAAGGAGCAACTGGGGAGTGAGACAGACTGCACAACCCAGGGTTCTAGCATGAGAAACTAAAGCCTCAAAACCTCTGGCTAGGACGTGGCTGGTGTAGCTCAGTGGTTGAGGGCCAGCCTGTGAATCAAAGGGTCACTGGTTTGATTCCCAGTCTAGTTCACATGCTTGGTTGCTGGCCAGGTCCCCAGTGGAGGGGAGCAAGAGGCAACCATACATTGATGTTTCCCTCTCTCTTCCTCCCTTACTTCCCCTCTCTAAAATATAAATAAAATACTTTTTTTAAAAAAACCTCTGGCTGTAAAATTCCCAAACCTGTGGGGATTGTAGCAGCAGGAGAAACTCCCAGCCTCACAGGAGAGTCTTTTGGAGAGGCCCATGTGATTCTAGAGCATACATAAGCCCATTTACCCAGGGATCAGTACCTGAAAAGGCACAATCTGCTTGTGGGAAGTGAGGAAAGTGACTGAAAGCAGAGCCAGAGCTGAGCAAGTAACATTGTTCCTTCTCAGACCTCTCTCCCATACAGAACCACAAAGCAGTGAAGTGAGTTGTCCTGCCCTGGCAAACACCTAAGACTCCACCCTTTAAATGTAACAGGTGAGCCTAGACTAAGAAATATAGTTCAAATGAAAGAATGGATCAGATCTCCAGAAAAAGAACTGAGCCACGAGGAGATAGCCAACCTATCAGATGCAGAGTTCAAATCACTGGTAATAAGGATGCTCAGAGAAATGATTGAGTACACATGCAAAATAAAAGGGGAACTGAAGGCTATACAAAGTGAAATAAATAAAAATGCACAGGCAACCAAGAGTGAAAGGAAGGAAACTGGGACTCAAATCAACAGTTTGGAACAGAAGGAAAAAAATAAACATTCGATAGAAAGAGAATGAAGAAACAGGAATTCAAAAAAATGAAGAGAGACTTAGGAGCCTCTGGGACAACTTTAAACATTCCAACATCTGACTCATAGGGTTGCCAGAAGAAGAGAAAGAGAACGAAACTAGAAAATGTATTTGGAAAAAAAATGAAGGAGAAATTCCCCAGTCTGGCAAAAGAACTAGACACTGAAGTCCAGGAAGCTCAGAGTTCCAAAGAAGTTGGGTCCAAGGAAAAACACACCAAGACACATCATAATTAAACTACTCAAGGTTAAAGGCAAGGAGAGAATTTTAAAAGCAGCAAGAGAAATGGAAAGAGCTACCTACAAAGGAGTTCCCATAAAAATACCAGCTGATTTCTCAAAAGAAAGCTTACAAGCAAGAAGGGGTTGGAAAGAAGGGGTTATAAGCAAGAAGGGGTTGGAAAGAAGTATTCAAACATGAAAGCCAAGGACCAGTATCTAAGAATAATCTATCCGGCAAAGCTATCATTTAGAACGGAAGAGCAGATAAAGTGCTTCCTAGATAAGGTAAATTAAAGGAGTTCATCATCACCAAACCTTTATTATATGAAATGTTAAAGGGATTTATCTAAGAAAAAGAAGATCAAAACTATGAACCATGAAATGACAACAAACTCACAATTATGAACAATTGATCTTAAAAAAAAAAGTAAGCAAACAACTAGAACAGAAACAGAATCACAGAAATAGAGATCACATGGAGAGTTTTCAGCAAGGAGGGAATGGGGGAGAATGGAAGAATAAAGTATAGGGAATAAGCATAATTGGTAGGCAAAAAATAGACAAGGGGAGGCTAAGAATAGTATAGGAAATGGAGAAGCCAAAGAAATTATATATAAAACCCATGGACATGAACAAATGTGTGGGGGGAGTGATGCTGGAGGGAGGGTGAGTGCAAGGCAGAGGGAGAAAAGAGTGGGACAACTGTAACAGCATAATCAATAAAGGGGGTTAGGACTGAAGATGGGAGGTGGGGATTGGCAGGGTGGGGCCAAGTGGTGGTAGGAAAATGGAGACAACTATATTCAAAAATAAAAAGTAAAATAAATAAAGTGTACTTTAAAAAAAGTAAGAGTTCCTTCTCTTTTACAGTTGCAATGTATTCCATTACACAAATGCACCACAACTTTTTGTCTACTCATCTTCTGATGGACACTTAGGCAGCTTTTAGATCTGGGCTATTGTATATAAGCTGCTATGAACATAGGGGTGCATATATTCTGTCAAACTGATGTGGGGGATTCTTAGGATATGTTCCAAGAAGTAAAATTATTGGGTCAAAAGGAAGTTCCATTTTTAATTTTTTGAGGGAACTCCATACTGTTTTTCACAGTGGCTGCACCAGTCTGCATTCCCACCAATACTGCACTAGGGATTTTTTCTCCATATCTCCACTACCACATATTGTTTGCTGATTTAATAATACTAGCCATTCTGGCAGGTGTGATGTGATATCTCACTGTACTTTTAATTTGCATCTCTATGATGTTAGTGATGTTGAGCATTTGTTCATATGGGCCATCTGTATGTCATCCTTTGAGAAGTGTCTATTTAGGTCTTTTGCCCATTTTTTTCATTGGGTTGTTTATCTTCCTGGTGTTGAGTTGTATAAGTTCTTTATGAATTTTGGAGATCAAACCCTTGTCCAATGTATCATTGGCATATACATTCTCCTATACAGTGGATCTCCTATATAGTAGATTCCCTATTAATTTTGATGATGGTTTCTTTAGCTATAGAGAAGCTTTTTTATTTGATATATTCCCATTTTTTTATTTTTCCTTTGTTTCCCTTGCCCTAGCAGATGTATCTGCAAAATATTGCTATACAAAACATCTGAAATTTTACTGCCTATCTCTTCCTCTAGTATTTTTATGGTATTGTGAGTTATATTTAAGTCTTTTATCCATTTTGAGTTTATTCTGGTGTATGGTGTGAGTTGCTGGTCTAGTTTCATTTTTTTCACATCAGTTTAGTTTTCCCAACACCGTTTATTCAAGAGACTGTCTTTGTTCCATTGCATACTCTTGCCTCCTTTGTCAAATATTAATTGACCACAGGGAGAGGAGTGGGTTTATTTCTGGGCTCTCTGTTCTGTTCCAATGAACTCTATGTCTGTTTTTCTGCCAGTACCAGGCTGTTTTGATCACAGTGCCCTTATAGTACAGCTTGATATCAAGTATTGTGATACCTCCAACTTTGTTCTTCTTTCTCAAGATTGCTGAGGCTATTTGGGATCCATTTTGGTTCCACATGAATTTTTGAAATATTTGTTCTAGATCTGCGAAATATGTCATTAGTATTTTAATAGTAATTGCATTGAATATACTTTTAGGTGGAGTTATTTAAAAGCCATTAATGCTTCCTCATAATTACAATGAAAAATCTTGAAGACTCTTGTTGAATGGAGGCATCATAATATGATAGGACTCGGTTGAGACCCCCGAGTGGTTGTGAACAGATTCCACCCTCAACAACCTGCATTGGTATGTAAAGATACTGTTTAGCTTCGGGGGTTGTTTGTTACTTTAACATAACTTAATCTGTCTTGACTAATACAGTAGATCATTCTTGTGTTGTGTTATTATGGTAACAATTTTCTAAAAGCCCAGTCAAAATCATAAACCTGCCCACTAACCAAATATGCATACGTAGAATTAGAATTTTTATGTTATCCTAAAATTATGTATTATTCTATAACTAATAAATTTCAGAGATATCAGGAATCTTGAGGAGTGTAAAAGGTTAAAGGTCTTTTCAAAGTCACAAAGTAATATATTCAAATATCAAAGTCCTATTTTCTTACTATCAACAAAAATCACATAAAACAAGACCCAGGAACTAATGAATTGATTATGCCAGCAATCAACATGGCTAATTTAGAATAGAAGCTCACAATTCCACAAATGCTAGTAGATTCTTG
>PVKM010024368.1:0-20596 GCA_004027735.1 Carollia perspicillata
AAGGTGATGTTTATTGAGAACCCATCATGAGCAATGGCTTAGGGACTGTGGGAGATGGGATGCATTAGACCCAACTTTAAAAAATGAGTTAGGAGCCTGACTAATGTGGCTCAGTGGATTGAGCGCTGGCCTGCGAAACAAAGGGTCACGGGTTAGATTCCCAGTCAGGGCACATGCCTGGGTTGCAGGCCAGGTCCCCGGTAGGGGGTGCACGAGAGGCAAACTCACATTGATGTTTTTCTTTCTCTTTTTTCCCCTCCCTTCCTCTGTCTAAACATAAATAAATAAAATCTTTTAAAAAATGGCATGATTGTCTAGAGAAATCCTCAAAAGTCTTGGGGGAAAAGTGAGTTATGAGGAAGTAATGTTAGCACAAACCACTGTAATACAAAGTCTACGTTAAGAGTCCATAAAGTCTAGAGAAGAACTTTGAGAATAAATAGATTAGAGAATCTAATATAAATAGAATATAAATAGAATAGAAAGATTGCTTTGGGCCAGCCAAATCAAGGAAGGCAGGTAGAGGAAGTTGTTTAAACTTGTCCCCAAACTCACTCATTCTTTAATTCAAAGTAATTCTTATTGATAATCTTACCACTGTGCTATGCACCTAAAACTAATATAAAATAAAATTGAATGTCAACTTTACTAGAAAAAAAATTAAAATATATGTTTAAAAAATAATTCTTGTTAGTAATAAAACACATAAAGAGTACAGAGGTGTTTAGGGTGAACAGTGAGGCTGGAGCCAGCACGGGGAAAGCAGAGGCTGGGAGGGAGGAAACAAGTTCAGGGCTATTAGGAGTTAATGCAAGCCATCCTATTTGCCTGGAAGGATAAGGGGCCAGACCTTGAATGCAATGCAGGAATCAGGTCTTACTCAAGAAGCAGCAGAAAACCATTGAAAATTATATATACTCGTATATACTTAGAAAGGTAATAGCGTTTGGAGGGAGAGGACCTAGAAGGAGCTAGAAGAGTTACAAGAGTCCAGGGGTGAGCTGAAAACGGCTTCAGAGAATCCAGATGGAAAGGATGGGAGAGACTGGGGTGGTTGGTTGAATTCGTGCAGGGAGGGCAATACCATACGTGGAAAGTCCCCGGTGACCTGGGGGAATGACTTCTTGCAGGCGGGGCCCAGGCCTGCCGTCTTTGCCTACCCAGTGCTGGACTGATGCTCTTGACTCTTTTGGCAGTGTCAGCACCCACATGGTCTGGGACAGGCTCTCACTCGGAGCCTGTCCCAGACCATGGGAGACTCATTTCATGGGAGTCTCCCATGAAATGAGAGACTCATTTCATGGGAGTTTCATGGGAGACTCATTGGTTTGAGGGGATATTGAGGGAATAGTTGCAACTGTAGCAACTGGGGATGCTGGGGAACAAGAGAAGAAGGGGAGAGGATGCTCAGGGTAGAGAAGTCACTGAAGGAGGGTGGGAAAGAGCACTTGCCAAGATGGGAGGAGAGCTTAGGTACTGCGACATGGGAGCTGGATGGGTGTCCTCAGTGACAGATGCCACAGAGGGCACAAGAAGATCGGAGGGGTCAAGAGAGGCTTTGGGCATTCACTAATGGGGAAGCTATTGGTGCCCACAGAGAGAAGTATTCCAGGCCAGTAGTGGTGATAAAGATAGGGAGGCAGAGATACTAGTTTAGGGCTTCCGCATCCAGTGCCAAGGCGCGTTGTGCATTGGAACGGTCCCCGTTGTAAACCATCCCTTGCTTCTCAGCCAGAACGCCAGACCAGACTCCCGCGGGGGCAAGCAGCCTGCTCCCTACCCCTGTGTACCTTCCACATTTTACTCTCTGTCCTACCATATAACCTGGAAGCTGTTGAAAACCCAGACTGCAGACAACCATTTAAGGAGAATGAATGGCTGTGGCATAGAGGGGGAAGGGAGGAGCCACAGGCTTTGGAAAGTATATTTAGGAAGCTGGGGTGGAGTTTGTAGGGCCAGTAGGGTAGCATGGAAAGTGAATGGAGGAAACTATAGGAAAGAGAGGAGAGGAGACTGAGAACTTGGGAAAGAAGGTAGTCGTCTTCCTTCGCTGATGAGGATGCTTGACAGTAGGTTTCTCCTGGTTTTGCAGAGTAGCCCGAGAGTGGAAGGGGAGGGTGTAGAAAATGCAGAGGTGGAGTTGTCAGAAATAGAAGGGGGAATGCGCTGGATAGCTGGATGGCTTTGCGATTCTCAGTAAAACCAGGTTGGCTTGGGTGGGGGTCTTGAAATTTTGTTTGCACTAGGGGGACTACAGGCCCCTTCTCTGTACTCCCATTATAAATCGGAAAATGGTGGGAATCACTTAGCTACATGTTAAATAACGAAACACTTGTGCATCGGTTGAAAGATATGACATACTTGGGAAAATTTTCCTCATTTTATTGTCTGGAGCTGGCTGATTTTGAAGGTGGTTGGGGATGGGAATCAAAATACAGCTCGAGTGCCGTCAGCGGCAGAGACCGGGACGTGATAAGTAATCCAGGGTGGGAAAGGGAGGACTGACTGCTTAAAAGCATGTAGTAAACTGCCCCAAAGTGGGTAATAATGTATTTTTGGAGGAGGTTTTTATATGTTCCCTGTTTTATTATCTTTTCTCAAGCTGGATTGGACTTAGGGAACAATGAAATAAATGCAGTTTCCAAAACCTTGGCATTCGGGAGTGAAGAGAACATGAGGGGCGTGGGGGGCCGGGCTGCGTCCCATGTGCCGTGTCCCCTGTGCCGCTCCTGCCGCTCAGCAAGCACACGCCCCTGGGGTGCCACGCAGCTTCCTTCTGAGAGTTAGGCGTTGGAGGTGATGAGTTCCCCCAATTGACAGATACCTTTAAGGTTCTAAAATAAATTTCAGAATTTTAAATCTTTCCTTTTCATCCTGTGCATAGCCCAGAGATTTTCATGGGAAAAGGGACATTTAGTTTAGAAATACACTTCAAAGTTTGACAGTTCTAAAAATGTTTTCCTAAACATGGCCTTTTCAAGAGTGTTTGTGGAAGTGATGAGGGGCGATACCTCTAGTTACCTGGAGTCCTAGGGACGGGAAATGAACTCATACTCTGAGCTGTTATAGCATTTCAGAAATCTTAAGAGGAGAAACAAGGTCCTAAGTGTTCGCCCTACTTGTAGAAAGTAAACATAAAATATAAACAAAAGATTCACAAAAGGAGAAACTGCAAATGACTTCTGAATACTTGAAACTATGTTCAATCTCCCAGGTAATCAAAAAATGCTAATAAAGATGAGAATCACTTTTTGGCCCACCAAATTAACAAACAGTTTGTCTTAATAAGACTTTTGCATGCTGGCAAATGTTTGGTAAAGTGGGTACTCTCATTTGCTGTTCTTGTAGCAATGCATTGCCCAGTTCTTTGGAAAGCACTTGGCAATGCATTGCTACTAAAATGTTGTTTTCATTACTTCTGACCTGCTAGGAAGTTGATACTTTTTCATCCCCATTTCACTGCTGTGCAGACAGACTTGCAGAAGTCAGGCATCTTGTTCAAGGTCACACTGCTGGTAATTGACAGTGCACAGATTTGAACTTGGTTGTGTGGCCAAAGTCTATATGTCTTCACATTCCACCCTTGTGACTTTACACAAATGTCTGATATAACTAGCTCCTCCTCCTCTTGGGAGAAGGGCCACTGACCTTTGTTTCCCAGTTCAGAAATCCTGGTGTAGTTTCAGCTGGGGTGGAAGGTGGGTAAATTTGTTCCAACTTTTCAAAGTGGACCTGGAAATGTACCTTCCCAAATAAACAGTTGTGTAAGTGAGCAAGTGGCTGTGGTTTAAGTTGTTCTTCCACTATTATACGCCAGAGGAGCAAAGTGACCTTTAGCAGTGGCCCCAGGAACTTTACCACATTGCCCTCTTTCAGAGGAATAAGTGGTTATCAACTAACATTTGACTTCTTTGAACTTGTGGACTGTTTTTCCTTGTTGAAACCTGTGCATTGGAAGAACGCTCACGTGCGTTTTTGGTGTGGAAGAGGGTGGGAGGAGCCAACTGGCTCTCTTCTTCAGCAGTTTGGATAGCAACGTAGTTTGGTTAACAAACCAAGCTCTGGGGAACCAAGTGCACAGATATTTTCTTATCGTTCATTTGATAAAACATTTTATAAATTGGTTGCTTTTTAAAAGTTCTCTAAGTTAAAAGTCAGTCCCAATCATTTAGAGCTACTGTAGTAAGTCGACTGTTAAATAAAGACATAAGTGCTGCCCTGGCTGGTGTGGCTGAGTTGGTTGGAGCATCATCCCATATATCGAAAGGTCGGGGGTTCGATTCCCAGTCAGGGTACATACCCGGGTTGCAGGTGTGATAGCATGAATAAAATGTCCTTGGGTAAGGATAAAAAAAGGGAAAGAAAGAAATAGGTGGATCCGATGGATAATGAAGAAAAACAAAAGAAGTAAGAATGAGTGGTATGAAAAGCTGATCAATTTACAAGTCTAAATTTGTTGGCTGTAGTGATTTCTGATGTTTGGAACTGCACTCTTCTCCATAAATTCCAGAAAGAATATATCATAGTCACTAAAATCAGTTGTATTTTATAACACATACCTCCCGAGGGTGGGTTGAATGTTCCTTCCTGAGATTCTTATACAAGGTGCCTTGAAGGTCCCAGCCTGGGTTCTCTGTAGCCCTCAATTCCAGAAGGGGGACCGTCCAGCCCACCACACTGGTGGGGAGCATGGGCTCAGGGTGACAGTGGCCTCGCCCCTGGCCACACAGTTATGAGTGGTGGGAACAGGACTGGAGCCCAGCTGTGCTCCCTGGAGCGTTACCCTCGATACCACTTAGGGAAACCAGCAGCGAGCCCGGCAAAAAGCAGTGCTGCAGAAAAACTGCACCGCAAAATATTTCTTTTCAAAAATATATATAATCTTTATTATTTTTTCCATGACCATTTGGTCCCCTTAAGCCCCTCTCCCCCCACAAAATACTTTATTAAACTGTAACACATGACCTGGAATAAGTGATTCACAGGCATTTGTTGAGTGTTGTCAGCATGAATATTTAAACATCAGCGTTTTTGAAAACAGCCCTGTAGACACCTGCCATGTTCCAGGGTACTGTGTCACACCGTGCAGGACTGTTTCCCACATTGAACACATGCACATCTGCGATTACAATCTGTGTTACCCACGGGGAAGCTGAGACTGAGAGAGTAAGTGAGGGACCTAGAGTCACCTCTCCAAAAGGTGGCAGAGCCATCATTCCAGCCACAGTGACGCAGTTTCCCTTCTACTGAAAGTTGCACAAAGAAATGGCGTGTACATGTACAGCAAAAGACGAATATTGAGTAACATCTCCGTGTTCATTCTTTTCTGTGGCACTTCCACCCCTTTGACTTAGGAGGCACTTTTCACTGCTGCTTCTGCCTGGGGTAGAGTCAGACCCCCTTTTTTGTTTGTAATCCTCACCCGAGGACATGTTTATTGATTTTTAGAGAGAGGAGAAGGGCGGGGGGAGAAACATTAATGCGAGAGAGAAACATGGATTGATCGCCTCTCCTATGCATGCTGTCCTGGAGTGAACCCGCATCCTAGGCATGTGCGCTAACCGGGAATTGAACCTGTGACCTTTCAGGTACCAGACGATGCTCTACCCAGCTGAGCTTCACTGGCCAGGGCTAGAGTCAGACCCTTTTAATGGCTGGTCTCTTTACAGTTTCAGAGATGGTGATCATTGCAGTCTTTATCTTTCCTTGCTTTTCTGTGCTCTGCAGCTCCATTTAATCTATATTTTCCCTTCAATTTCCCTTGTGTTTTTCTTGTGACATCTTGAGGTGGTAAACTTGGTTCCTTAGATACCATGATATCTAATATTATTTATTTTTTAAAGATTTCATTTATTTATTTTTAGAGAGAGGGGGAGGGAGGGAGGGAGAAAAACATTGATTCACAAGAGAAACATCAAAAGGTTGCCTCTTGCATGCCCCCTACTGAGGACCTGGCCCACAACCCAGGCATGTGCCCAGACTCAGAATCAAACCGCAACCTTTCGGTTTGTGGGATGATGCCCATCCCACTGAGCGACACCAGTCAGGGCCGATATCTAATAGTCTATGTGCATCTGTTGACTTGATCTGTTGCCTACTTCCTACTCCTGAGCAGCCCCACTTTCTTGTACAGGTGTGAATATTATTTTATATGTGAATTGGGTAAGACATTGCTCATTAATTATATTATCTATTTAAACTGTTTTCTAGGTGAGATGCATATGGGACGAATATTAGAGATATGTGAGATAACACTCTATACTTCTTTTACAATGTAAGCTTTTCTGTTATAAAACGCTTGTCAGAGAGAGAGACACTGGTGCTGCCGCTTTGGAATGGGAACCAGGTTGTCTTCAGAAGGGCGTTCTCAGGCCCTCCTAAGGAGAGTTAATGCAGCAGGTGGTGAGAGTCTGGAGTTGGGGGGCTCCCTGATAAGCAGTTGCACCGAAAGAGAAGGGGGAGGGGAAATGGGTGGAGAGAAGCCCAGCGACCGAAGGATGAGGAGCACAGCATACCCCACCGACAGGCCATCCCTTTCCCTTGGGGTGCCAGTATGTTCAAGGGGTATGGGACTCGGGTTTGGCCACAGGCCCTTGAATCCCAGGCCAGCCATGGTCTGGCTCTGTGCCCCTGTGCCCCAGGGCTGTCTTCCGCAAAATGGGGATAATGTTAATATTTGAGGGTCACTGAGTCAACATTTTGGCTGTATGGACTGCATTTTAAAACCAGGATTGTCCAAGGCTAAAGTCAAATCTCAATATCATAGAGCAAATTTCTGGGACATAAAAAAATAATAAATGTCATCAAAATAATGTACAGAATTATTATCATTTTATTAAAATGTTTGGTGGCCAATGAATTTAAGGCAATATTTTAATAAGTGGCTATTTTCTTGCAGCATTTAAAATGTTCTTATAGGAAATGGTTGAGTGGCATAGTCAGGGGAAATCAGAAGTGCTTGAACGAAAGTAATTGGTGCACCAGCCTCAGTACTTAGTGCAGGTTTTACATTTACGTGGTTACCAGCTCCCTTCCCAAAGATTTACACGTCACTGTAACAGAATGGCCAGTTTGTGCAAGTTAAAAAATTTTTATTTACTTATTTTTAGAGAGAGGGGAAGGGAGGGAGAAAGAGAGAGAGAAACATCCATTGGTTGCTTCTCGTACATGCCCTGACCAAACCCGTGACCCAGGCATGTGTCCTGACCAGGCTTGAACGGGCAACCTTTTGATTTACAGGATGAGGCCCAACCATCCGAGCTGTACTGGTCAGGGCTATGCGAGTTCTTGATCAAATGACTACCAACAGGATGATAAATATATATACACATACATACACAATTAATTCATATATGTGGAGCTTGTATACATCTGACCCTTGAACAACACAGGCGGTTAGGGACGCAGACCCCTGCACAGCCATAAGTTCAGGTATAACGTTTGACTCCCCAGAAATGTACTACAGTTGGTCCTTCGCAGCTGCGGGTTGGAATGTGAAAATACCGGTTTCAATCAGTAGTTGGCTGAGTCCTCGGGTAGGAAACCCACAGCTACAAACTTTAAAATGCCACGTACAGCTGCCCCTGCACGTTTCAAACCCGTGTGCAGGGGTCAACTGTGCATGTACAGGGTGGGGCACAAGCAGGTTTGCGGCTGTCTGTGTGGGAGGCAATACACTAATCAGTAAATAACACAAGAATAAACTTTTGCACGCTCACAGCTGCAAACCTACTTGTGCCCCACCCTGAATCTATACGAATTAATTAAACTTTTTATTTTGGAACAATTTCAGACAGAAAAAGATGTGAAATAATATGAAGAATTCCCATGGAGTTTTGGTTTTCTTTAGGTTTCTCAGAATGTTAACGTTGACCACATTTCCTTTATCTTTCTAACCTTCTGTAGCTTTTGAGAATAAGTTGCAGGCGCAGTGCCCTTTACTCTTAGGTAACTTCATGTATCTGTTCTTCTTTTCTTTTTTAAAGACTTTATTTATTTACTTTTAGAGAGAGGAGGGAGGGAGAGCGAGAGAAACATCAGTGTGTCAGACACAATTGATCAATTGTCTCTCGCACGCCCCCAACTGGGGACCTGGTCTGCAGTCAGTGCTTGTGCCCTGACTGGGAATTGAACCTTTTGGTTTTCAGGCCAGCACTCAGTCCGCTGAGCCACACTAGCCAGGGCTTTTATTTTTTAATTTATTTTATTTTTTAATTGAATTTATTGGGGTGACATTGGTTAATAAGATTGGGGCGTACAATTCTATAACACGTCATCTGTATATTGTATTGTATGTTCACCCCCCAAAGTCAAGTTTCCTTCCATCACCGTTTATCCCCCCCTTACCCTCTCCTACCACCCCCATGTGTATATTCTAAAACCAAGGATAATTACTGCAATATAGTTACCAAAATCAGGAAATTCACACAGAGAGAGTCCTGTTGTCTCATCTGCAGACCTCATGCAGGTTTTGCCAGTTGTCTTCCCAGTGTCTTTTGTAGCAAAGGAAAACATCCAAACCGTTTTGGTCTGGGGGTGGGTCCACGGCGAGTCTGGGGGCATGTGTTCTACTTCATTGTCTCTTCAGTCTCCTTCTGCCTAGGACAGTTTTTCCGCCTGAATGTGTCTCTTCTATTCTTGACTTTTGGAGATTACAAACCATTTATTTGGTAAAGGATGTTGAATTCTGCCTCTTTCAGGTGTTTCTTCATGAGCAGACTCAGGTTGTGTATTTTGGGCAAGAACACTGCAGAGTTGATGTGGGGTTGCGATGTACTTCCAAGTGTTTCTCCCAAGGAGCCGGCAGTTTTCCCATTACAGGCGATGCTGCTTTTGATCACTAGGTAAAAATAATATCTGCCAGCTTTCTGCAAAAAAATTTCTATTTTTCCTCTTTGTAATTAATATGTATCCTGTGGGGAGCTCCTTTGTGAGTATATGGGTATCCTGTTTCTCACCAAACTTTCATCCACTGATTTTATTATTCCTTGGTGTTTCTTGCCAGAAACAGTTATTTCTGTGGTAGTGGCCAAATTAATGGTCAGGTTTTTAAAGTTGGACATTGTAGTGCCAAAACAGTTATTTCTTGGTGCTATAAGTTGCTAGGTTGTTTCTGTGACTCTCTATATTTGTGAATATTAAATAAGAAGGAAAAAGCTATTTTTGCTTCCTCATTTTTTAATAAAAGTTCCTTTTATAGATTTTTATAGTGTTTATTATGTCTGAACCAAAGATGATTTGTCACAAAATTATGATGTATAGTTCTGAAATCTTGTGAAATATTGAGGTAGCAAATTGACCTTCAGCTCTGCATTCTCAATAGGATGTAAAGAACTTCCTAATTTGGTTTTTAGTTTTTCATCTGATGCCTCCTGTGGAGTTTCTCACAGTCTGGATTTTGTTAAATGCAACCCCATGATATCTTTCAACATGTTTTTCTGTCCCCTGTAGTTTTTGAAAAGTGTTAGCTTGATTTATACTTTTGATCAAGCTTCAGGGTCTTCTCTTTTTCTCCCCTTTTACCATTTTTTTTCAAGACTTTCATAGATGTTGTTCTTACATCAGGAGACTCTTAGCATCAGGTTGTGTCTGTAATATTAGCAGCCACATCCATTATTTCTTTAGCAGTTTCAAAAATGGTGATAGTCTATTTGTATCATTCCTTCTTCATCTATCAGCGGTGATGTTTTTAAAAGAGAAACTACCCCTCATCAACTCTTATTGTACAAGATTGGCCACAAAGTCCATTTAGTTTTTTTGTAAAATAAAAGACACATTTTTTATTTTCACCGATAACTATTGATTTGGACATTTTGAGTGCGTCAGCTATTTCCGGCTATTGGCTTTTAGTGGGCAGAGGCCAGGGCTGCTGCTAAACACCTTCCAATGCACAAGACAGCTCCACAGCAAAGAATTATTTGGCCAAAATGTCAATAGTACCAAGACACTTTGCAAACCACTTTTACATGTTCAGTGACTCACAGCACCTTCTCCATACACTGCACAAATCTTTTTTTTTGCATTTCAGTAGCATTTTTACCTTTCTTGAAATAATAAAGTATAATATGCCAAAAAGTTGCATATTTTCTTCAGTCTTCAACTCTAGAGTTGCTGCACCAAAATTCACCAATTTTTAAAACGATTTTATTTATTTATTTTTAGAGGGAGGGGAAGGGAGGGAGAGAAATGTCAATGTGCAAGAGATACACGGATCGGTTGCCTCTCGCACGCCCCCAACTGGGAACCTACAACACAGGCGTGTGCCCTGACTGGGAATCAAAGAAGCAGCCTTTCGGTTCCCAGGCTGGTGCCCAATCCACAGAGCCACAGCAGCCAAGACAAAGTTCACCAATTTTTAAAAATACATATTTTATTTCGCCCTAGTTGGTGTAGCTCAGTGGATTGAGTGCTTGAACCTGGTAACCGGTTCAGTTCCCAGTCAGGGCACATTCCTGGGCTATGGGCCAGGTCCTCAGTAGGGGGCATGTGAGAGGCAACAACACATTGATGTTTCTCTCCCTCTCCTTCTCCCTCCTCTTCCCCTGTCCAAAAACAAATAAATAAAATCTTTTAAAAATAGATTTTATTGATTTATTTTTAGAGAGAGGGGAAGGGAAGGAGAAAGAGAGGGAGAGAAACATCGATGTGCGAGAGATACATGGATACGGCTCATCTCCTTGCACAACCACAGCAAAAATTACAACTAAACTACTAAATAGCTATCACCCAGAATCATCAGGAAATTGAGCTGTATGGAAATCTGACACCCAAGGAATTAAAGAAGTTACATTCATCCAGATGGATAGAGGGGTGGAGATGGGCAATGGGCAGTCTCATACCCAGTTGTGGTAGATAAAAATGGGGAGGAATCTCTCAGGAGTGATGGATCCCTACCCCACAGCAGACCACCCAGCCCAGGGTTCCAGTGCCAGGAAGATAAGTCCCCATAACTTTTGGCTGTAAAAACCAGTGGGGGTTAGGTGGTGGAAGAAACTGCAGGAGCCTCAGGCATCTCCTCTTAAAGGGCCAACAACGGACTTAAGGCTTATGTAGACTTACCCTCTTTGGGCTTCAGCACAGGCAGCAGCTTGAAGAGTACTTGTGGCATACAGGGAGAAACTGAAGTGTCTGGCATCAGAGCAAGTGCCAAGGGACAGCTTCCTCCTGGACAAAACTCTAGAGGCAAGGCAGCAGCCATTGTCCCCTTTCTGAGCCCTCCCCCTACACAAAGCCACAGAGCTGTGGGACCGTATCTAACACACCATCAGCTTGGTTCACGTGGGTTGCCCCGCCTGGGTGTTTACCTAAGGCTCCGCCCCATCCAGCGTACTGATGCACTTTTTAAAAATAGGCCATGCTGCTAAGATGGAGTCAAAGTGGCTCTACCTAATACAAGGAGGCTACCAAAATGAGGAGACAAAGAAACGTGGCCCAAATGAAAAAACAGATCAAAACTTCAGAAAAAGAGCTCAGCGAAATGAAGATAAGCAATCAATCAGGTGCAGAGTTCAAAACACTGGTTATTAGGATGCTCAAGGAACTCACTGGGTACTTCAACAACACAAAAAAGACCCAGGCAGAAATGAAGGTCACATTAAGTGAAACAAAGGAAAATTTACAGGGAATCAACAGTGGAGTGGATAAAGCGGAGAATCAAATCAATAATTTGGAACATAAGAAAAAAAAAACATTCAGTGAGAACTCTAAGGGGAAAAAAGAATCCAAAAAGCAGGGATAGGCTAAGGAACCTCTGGGACAACTTCAAACACAGCAACATTTGAATCACAGGGTTGCCAGTACGAGAAGAGAAAGCAAGAAATCGAAAACTTAATTGAAAAAGTAATGAAAGAAAACTTCCCTAAGTTTGTAAGAAAATAGACATACCAGTCCAGGAAGCACAGAGAGTCCTAAACAAGGTGGACACATCATAATTAAAATGCCAATGGTTAAAGCTAAAGAGAGAATCTGAAAGCAGATTCTCCTACAATCACCTACAAAGGAGTTCCCATAAGATTATCAGCTGATTTCTCAAAAGAAACTTTTTGCCCTGGCTGGTGTAGCCCAGTGGATTGAGTGTGGGCCCGCGAACCAAGGGATCATGGTTCGATTCCCAGTCGGGGCACATGCCTGGGTTTCGGGCCGGTTCCTACTGGGGGTTGCACGGGAGGCAACCATGCATTGACGTTTCTCTCTCTCTCTCTCCTTCTCTTCCCTCTAAAGATAAATAAAGTCTTTAAAAAAAAACTTTTTTAGGCTAGAAGGGACTGGCAAGAAGTATTCAAAGTGATGGAAAACAAGGACCTATAACCTAGATTACTCTTATCCAGCAAAGCCATCATTTGGAATCAAAAGGCAGATAAAAGTGCTTCCCAGATAAGGTAAAGCTAAAGGAGTTCATCATTACCAAGCCATTATTATATGAAATGTTAAAGTGACTTATTTAAGGAAAAGAAGATAAAGATTATGAACATTAAATTGGCAATAAATTTACAACTGTCAACAATTGAATCTGAAAAACTAAGCAAACAGAACAAAATCATAGATGTGGAGGTCATTTGGAGAGTTATCAGCTTGAAGGAGGAAGAGGGAACAAGAGGGGAAAGTGCAGGGATTGAGAAGTACAAATTGTTGGGTACAGAATACATGGGGTGTTAAGAACAGTATAGGAAATGGAGTAGCCAAAGAACATGTGTGACCCATGGACATGAACTGGGGGGGAATTGCTGGAGGGAATGGGGGTACTGGGTGGGGGGGCAAAGGGAGAAAATTGGGACAACTATAATAGCATAACCAATAAAATACATTTTTAAAAAGAAAGAAAAAAAAACTAAATGAACTTTTTGGTCAACCCAATAGTTACCTTAGATCAGAGGTCAGCAAAAACTAATGTCCTCAGGCTAAATCCAACTCAGTACTTATTTCTGTAAGTAAAGTTTAATTAGAACATGGCCACATGCATTGATTTGTAGTTTGCCTGTGGCTGCTTTTGCACTATAAGGGCTGAGTTGAGTAGTTACAATAAGGCCATACATGGCCTCCAGGTTTGAAAAGATCTGGCACTTTACAGAAAACATTTTCTGACCTGTGCTCTAGATCATCATATGGAAGAAGCAATGGAAGTGCTTGATTCTTTCCCTTTATTTACTTACTGGTTTTCAGTTGGTTTCCTGTTACCCTTCAAAGATAACCCAGGAAATTATTTTTTGAAATATAAACTGATGTATCTTCAGCTATGTAATAATATATTTCCATCTATTTATAATTATCCTTACTGATACTCAGATTGCCTGTGTTTAGTGGAAGGCCCTTCGGGTTGGCTCCCGGGTCCTCGTGGTCTTCGATGTTCCCTGCTTACTGGAATGGCAGGTTGTTCCAGGATCACCCATGCATTTCCTGCCCTAGACCTGGAGCCCGACATTTCTAGAAAGAACTCTGATTCCGTTTTTAGTGAAATAGGTTACGTAGAAACAACAGTCTGAACAGTCGGGGTGCCTATATCGCTCCTAAGTGGTACTCCGTTTACTGTTATGAGAACACCCAGCATTCCCGTCAAGTTTAGAAGTACAGTTGACTCCTGAAGCACACAAGTTTGAACTGGGCGGGTCTGCTAATTTATCTGCATTCGAACTCGCGTTGTTCAAGTCAACTGCAGAATATGTGCCAGTTGCGATGTAAAAGAACACTTTTTTGCTCTGAAAGTATATAATCTCTTTTTGAATGTACTGTTCATTAGTCCTCTTTATTTAATAACCGTACATTACAGTTACTTTCTATAAAAAGTTAATATCTTTCATGCTTATATTTTATTCTTTTAATTAAAATATACATATATACCTCTGCCAGCTGATGGCATTCGAACAGATGAAGCTCATAAGGAGATTTTCACTCAAGTTATGTGTAGAATACTTGCCTATTTTTGAAAGGGCATGTTGAGGTAATGACAGCAAATCCAACACGCTTTGTCTCCTTGTTTCTCACATGGTCACGTTCATGAGGGATTATATTGGTCACCTCTGACCACCTGGTCGTTGTTCAGACAGAAGTCCAGGTCTCACAAGTTGGAGCCATCGTTGAGTAACAGCTACCCATGGAATGCTGAGTCGAAGGCCATATTTTGATACATACCTAGGACCTACCTCATAGTTGCAAAGATCAAACAAGGTTATACTCAGCATGTAGAACAGTGACCGGCACACAGCAGGGGCTTTGTTAAGGTCAAGTTATCATTCGCTTTAGTGGTTCTGGGTTTTCAGGATCTCCTAGCCCCTTTAAAGTTTAGTCTCCGCACTCCACCATTCCCAGGGCTCTTACATTGAGTTTTGGGATCTAGGTCTCTGGGATCCGTAGGCTTCGGGAACTGCCGTCATGTTTTCCTTTAGCTTTCTGTTGCCCCTGGCACAGTGCCTCGCACATAAAATCTGCATGTGTATGAATGTTTGTTATTATTTATTTATAGTCCCCTTTCTAACGCATAGTATGTAATAAACAGCAAAAACCTGCCTTCCTCTTGGACATTTTTAGGGGAACATGGGAAATCATTGTTTACTTACAGTATCTTTTAGGGAATAATCTTTGATAAGTTAATCAGTGTTGGTTGATCATTTTTGTTTTATGTTCATGACAGTTTTCTCAACTCGTGCCAGTATTAAGGCTTATGCATGCTTTTAAAAATAAAGTAGATGCCTGTGCTGGAGGCAGAACTTTTCATCTGGCCTACTGGTTTGTAGCTTGGACTTCATTTCACCTGTGGTAGTGGGAGATGTGGATGCCATATGTTTCAGAGGTCTGTGCCAAGGAAAACACTTTAGAATTGCATTAGCCACTCCAAGGTATTTCGGCTGTTCTGAGAGGACACGTGGTGGTTTTCCGGTTCCGTGAACAAGAGCTTTTGTTTTACACAGAAGTTGCGTATTGGCTGTGAGAACAGTAGTGCCCCTTGCAGCACTGCCCAGAGTGACATCCTTGGGATGTTATATCGGATTGGCCGGAAAGCCCATTTGGTTTTTCCGTAAGATGGTTCTAGTCGTGCTTAATTGTCTTTAACTTCATTTGAAATGATTTTGTTAGATTGTATTGTGACAGCTGTCATATCAGGTGCATTTAAAAAAAAACATCAAAATTGGTGAATTTTTGTGTAGCTGTTTTAATGTTAAAGATGGAAAAAAATACAACATTTTCGGCATATTATGCTTTATTATTTCAAGAAAGGTAAAAACGCAACTGACATGCTAAAAAGCCATTTGTGCAGTGGATAGAGAAGGTGCCGTGACTGATCGAACATGTCCAAAGTGGTTTGCCAAGTGTGTGCTGGAGATTGCTTGCTGGACGATGCTCGGCAGTCAGGTAGACCAGTTGAAGTCGATAATGATCAAATCGAGACATTCATCGAAAACAATCAGCATTATACAACATGGAGATAGCCAACATACCCAAAATATCCAAATCAATAAAGTTGTTGGTGAAAATGAAAATTGTCTTTTACAGAAAAAAACTAAACGAACTTTTCGGCCAACCCAGTCGGTAGGCCACCCTAGGCTTCATTTCTGCGGAGCTGCTCATGCACCGTGAATCTCCTAGAGGGGGTGTACTGTGTAGGGCCCCTCAGCTCTCCCTGTGTTTAGAATACTGCCCGCCACCCCATACCCCTGCCCACAGAGAAGTCTCACTTCAGACTCCTTGCCCCTCAGTTTAGATGCAGTTTCCTGCTGCAAATTCTCGGCTCCCTGTTCGGGAGCAAATTTCACTGCTGGTAAATACGCGGCCTAATAATTATCCAATACACACTCTGTTTCCTCCGGATCCTGAATCTGCCGAAGAAGGCAAGGAGAGGGTCTGTTTGGTTCTCTGTTGTATTCTCAGCACCAGGCTCACGGAAGGTCCTTAATAAATACTGGTTGGGTGCGTGAAGGAACCATAGACCCTTTATCTCCAAGTAGTATCTCCTGCGATCAGTGCTCCACAAAACCCAGCTTGGGAATCTTGCATTGGTCTGTGGTACTGCTGTGCTGAGTGCTTCATTTTCAGTGTGGACAATTAGAATGCTGTAGATCTTCCTAATTCTACTTAATTTATGCAGTGCATCCAGCTAGCAGAAAACCATCAGTGTATTTAAAGATGAGGCTAAGCGCTTGAAATAACTTGTCTCAGTGGTCCACAGTGAATCACCCAGTATTAGGGCCTTAATTTCCTGATACCTGTCCAGGGCCCATTCCCCAGAGGCCCAGCTGTAGCCCATTCTCCATAAATAGGAACCAGTGTTTAAGACTGGGGGAGGGGGAATCAGATGCTTCTTTGTATACTAATTAACAAGGGCAGAACAAAAGGCCCAGCTTGGTTTTCAAGTTTAAGCTTGGCTCATATGTGTCCTCAGTGAAGATTATGATCTTGGATAAATTAAAAACAAATGTTAAAAAAGTCCTAATGAGATATAAAGGGAGTTCAAGATTCTTGTTTTTAAAAGCTCAAGGTAAACAGAATTGTCTTTGAAGCACATGTCCCCTTTACCTCCGTGTTTCATTTTTGACTACTCTTCATTTTGAATTAAATTAGCAAGGTTGGTAGATACGTACCTGTGGTCTGCTGTCCGTGTGCACAAGCCTCGTTCACCAAGCCACTACTAGGTCTTCTGAACCGGGAAAATAGTTTAGTCAAATCCACTAACACGTTTGGCAAAATGCCCTCTTCTTAGGAACGACCCCCAGCGGCCTGCTGCCCCAGGCGGCTCCCTTTCCTCGGAGCGCTCCAGGCGCGGGTTCCTGTGCTGGGGAGGGAGCGCACACAGAATCCCGCTGTGTTCTCCTCCCTCGGCCAAGTTCCCCAGCACATTCCTGACTGGAGCTGGGAGCCGGGGGCCTGGCAGGTTTGGGCACTAAATGGGACTCTGTATGTGTCAGCCAAATTAAGTCTGCAGGCGGTCTTTACGAGCACAGTAACCGTTTTACAGATGTAAAGAAGCTCAAAAGTACTGTGTGTGTTTTAGTCTCAGTCCCCGTAAAGTTCCCAGGGGCACGTTGCAAGGGCTCTGTACACAGAAATTTAGTGTCCCTGTTCTCACCCTGCTTACCTCTTCGCTCTGTGACAGTACCCGTCATATTACATGTGTGTCTCTTTTTTCTTTAAACAAGGGACATTAGAGATACTAGTTGGGTTTTAGTCATAGTTGAGGAAACTGAGGCATAGAAAGGCGAAGAGAATGTCTAACATCACCAAGCTCATGAGAAACACAGCAGAACTGATACCCGAGTCTCTCCTCTCCCTGAGTAGTACTTTTTGCAGCGGTAACAGTTTTATTCGTTGAGTGTTTGTCTGTGTCCCAGAGGAGTGTTGTGTACAGAAACTCATTCAATCCTCCAAATGACCCTGCAGGTGGACCGTGGTTATCCCTGCCTTATTCTAGAGGAAATCAAGGTGCAGAGAGGCCAAGACCCTCTCACCTGCATTTTACTCAGCAGTCCAGGGCGGCGACAGGCGGCGACCCCAGACTTGCCCAGCTGCTGCATGGGGTCCCTCCCTGGGCCACACTGATGGCTTGTGTGAGCTCGAGGGCTGTGGCCTGCACAGGTGAAGATGCTGGACTGGGCGACCCGAAGATTCTTTTCAGTAGTTGTGTTCTTAGGCTCCACTTTGTAAATGGCTGGTCACGCCTGAGCTTTGTCTCTAAGAAGCCCAGAACTATAGAAGCTGCAGTTTCCGGCCCCACTGACCTTGGGTGAGTCCACAGCACCTGCTGGGGAGGCATCTGGGTGGAGGGCAGGAAGCGTGGTGGCAAATTGACCCACATGCACCCAGGGGGAGCTGGGAGAGGCCCGACAGAAGAGACCCTGACTGGCTTTCCTGCCTTCCCTTCTTCCTCCCTCCTTCCCTGCTCAGGGGAGGTCTTGGGGTTAGTAAGAGGTGAGGGGCAATTAGTGGTAATTACCCATCATTGGTGCGGACAGCAGGCATGGCTTTAGAAGTGCTTTCTGGGATGGAGAGAGGGGCTGGGGACTTGTCAGAGGGTTGCATGGAGGGCCTGGAGGAAAGCGAGCATTCCTTGGGACGGAGGGAAGGCGCAGAGTCACCTCTTAGGGAGGTCAGCTTTAGATACTGCCAGGTGTACACACACACGGAGCCAGCCGCACAGCCCTGTGAGCTGAGCCCTGGGTCTGTGAGCGGAAGGCAGGGGCGGCAGCTGGGGGAGCTGGGGGAAGCTAGTACGGCCCACAAGGTGGCCTTGGACAACGTCGGCCTAGAGCTGCCCTCTGCCTAGTCCAGCACTCCTGCTCCTGTAGCCAAACTTCAGGCACCGACCAACCAACAGACGGACTTCACTGGCTTCCGTGCCCCCTCTGGTACGCGCACCTTAGAACACGGGCAGTCTCTTCCCCTCTGTCCGAGACCCCTCCGTCCTGTTGCGTTTGGTGCCTTGGAGACCATTACATGTTCCCTGTGCAGCTAAACCCTGTCCAGAGCTTTGAGGCCCCACTTTCCCGTGGGCTGTGTTAGGACATTTCGGATGTCTTTTGTTGTGGGGAGATAGGAGCCTGTTGAGAAATAATGTCTGACTAAATCTTTTGCTGAGAAATGTTTGAGGAACATAGAGGAAAGCCCACATTTCAAGTCCTAAGAAAAAAATTGTGTTTGAAGTGCCAAAATCACTGTAGTTTAGGCTAGATTAGTTTCGAGGGATGATAAAGTTTCCTGTCTCCTCTTGGAAAAAAGAATTCTGGGTTTTCCTGCTGTGGATGTATCTTTCATCCATGTATCCTGCTTCAATAAAGTGTTATTATGCCTCTCTGTAAGTGGATAATTGAGCAGAATAGCGGGCTGATTTATCTCTCGGTTGGGCCTGTGGCAAGGCCTGGTTCTCTGGAAATTATCCAAACCCAAATAGCCACAGCTCACCTGCGGAAGGGCCTGCTGGCACCGAGACAGGCTGGAACCCCTGCCACACCTTTCCCACTGTCCCCAGAGGGGTTGTTCCCACCCTAACAAAGGTCCCAGTTATTGACCAGCTGGGCCTTTATATCTGACCGTTTCCATCTCTGGTACAAATTGTCTTCCCCCAGGCAAGTTTCTGTCTCAGAGTTGGCTGTGAGGATGTGGTAGTACAATTGGGCTTTGTGGTGGAGGAGGGCTTTGCAAGCGCCCTGGAAGGTGGGGTTCAGCCTTGTGTGAATAAATAGCAGCAGGCTTTAGCTTCAGGAAAAGGGGATTCCTGGAATGAGAGAGACTGGCGCTCAAGACAGAAAACTCTTCCTGGCTTTTCTGCAGCCTCTGCAGCTTCTTCTACCCCGTTGTCCTTTTCTGTGGCCCTTGGCCAAGCCTGCTGTTCTCCTGGAGCTGTCCCGACTCCCAGAATGCCCTGGACCAACCACTGACCCTCAGGACCCAGGTCTGCACCCCTGGCATCATCCACAGAGACGCGCTTTGCCCCGTGTGAGGCACATTGGGAGCTTGCCAGGTCTAGCTGTTGGCTACTCTACTCTGGTCATTCAGGAACCAGTCAGGCAGGAACCCCCTCCGCCCCACCCCCCGATTTGTCTTTTCTCAGCACCTTATGTGTTGGTCATTGTCTGCTGCCCCTGTGATGTCCTCTCCAGAATGAACCTGGAGACCACGAGGGGCATCTATAGCTGCCTACTCTCTGGAAGATCTGGTGGGGGGTGAAGAGAGACAGTCGTGACCATTTCTACTGCTTTCCATACACTGCCTGCCCTGGCTGGTCTGGGGTCTATACCTGTACGGGCCCTTCAACATCAGAGATGGGAGGAGCCCTGAAGAAATTAAAGACCGTATTCAGGCCTTGTCGGCCCAAGGCCTGTGGAAGCCTTGACGAAGGGGACACTTAAGGAGATGTGTGACATCTGGCTCTTCAAGGCCTCCTAGCAGCAGGCCAGGTCCCGAAACAAATACCCTGCTGGTCACACCACCCTGGCAGCCCCCTCCGGTCAGGACAATTTCCTTCTGCACCTCACAGTGTCTTTCTTTGCTCACTCTCTCCATCTGCTGCTTCGGGGGCCCAGCTTCCTCCCAAAGCGCGCCTGTCACCATGGCTCAGGCCTGCCCAGGTGCTCTGACCGACGGTCACTTGGTTCTCTGGGTGTCAGAGCCCGTCAGCCTGAGGAGAGCCTTGCCGAATGAGCCCAGGTGGAGCCCCAGGACACTGCCGCATTGTCACAGGGAGGAAGGGCGTTAGCTGCCCTGTCCTGTCTCCAGTCAGCACTTTTCTTTCTCTAGAGGCTTTATTGTTGATTTTTTCCTTTTAAATCTAAAAAGAAAGAAAAATGAACATACAGGAAAATTGACTCTGGTGCTTGGTGTTATGAGTTTCAACATGTGCATTTGTACAACTACCATTATAGTTTCAAGTCCCTAAAATCCCTGACCCCTCTGGTCATGCCCTTCCTCCCACCTCTTGTCCTTTGACAACCAGGGCTCTGTCTTCCACCTCTCCCCAAGGATTTGTTGGCTGCATTATGTGCATCTTCTCAGGAATTTTTATTGGTACCTATTAGTGGCAGATAAAAATATAAAAATCAAGTTCACGCTCCTGAAAGCCCCCCACATTCCTTCACCCCTTATTCTAACTGTGCTGAGGTCTGACACCTCCGGACTC
>PVKM010024369.1:0-20564 GCA_004027735.1 Carollia perspicillata
GTAGCATAGATGGTGGGGAGAAAATAGACAGGGAGAGGGCAAGAGTAGTGTGGGAAATGTAGAGGCTAAAGAACTTATGACACATGGACATGAACTAAATGGGGGGAGTGTGGGTGGGAGGGGGTGTGCAGGGTGGAGAGGAATGACAGGGGAAAATGGGACAACTGTAATGGCATAATCAATAAAATATATTATTTAAAAAAATAAAAAAGAAACCTTGGAGACCTCATTTTCTCACCTGCAACTCTTATTGTCACATGAGCCTGCGTTCTCCTTTCTAGGACGCCCTCTAAGATTGGAACTTCATGACGTTTGCCAAATAACCCTAAAAATACAGTCTCTCTAGTCAGCACTCCAAAAATCTTTTCCCCCATCCCCTCACCTCAAATCATTTTGAATTGAGAGTAGTATCTCATCTCTTTAAAAGTTTCCAGAAAAGACAACTATTAGTGGGTGAATTTATGACCTCAAAAATTAGTAAAGTAACTCTTCTGAATGTGTCTGTTCAGCAATCCAGATCTGAATAAGAAAATGCTAAAAACATTCTTGCAGTAAGTCTCTTAAGTTTTCTTTCTTCCCTTAATATTTCTTTCTTTAGAAATATTCTAAAGATTTCCGAAGAGTAATGCCCACTAATTTCTAACACAAAAAAATCAACAACATAAATGATGCAAAATGAGTATATAAGTGTGGTTTAAATGTGTACAGCTCATTTGAAATGTGCATGGAAATGCGATGTTCTGAAAAAGGTGTGTATGACTTGACAGATCAAATGCATGAAGCTTCAGCTCAAAGGAGGTGCTCCCCACTTTCTACTCAACAGCATAGTTCATCAGCCCAATGAAAATAGTCGATGTCTTTTCCTGTAAGTTTTGTTTTTTGTGGAATAAAGAAATCAAGAAAAATATACTAAGTTTTTAGCACTGTATTAGGTATAGAAAAAAAAAGTAAGACACAGCCTTAAAGGGTTTACAATCTAGTTGAGGCATTAAATTACAGTTTACAATACTCCAGGGGGATAATTCAATGCCTTGGTTTCAAGGCCTTCCTTCTGGTTAGGTTGAAAGGTGCGAAAAGGAAAGTTGAGAATAAGTGAAGGCAGAGTTAATGTCTAGGAGACATTTTTTTGTGTCTCCTAGAATCAATTTATCTTTATATCCATAAGTGAGAATACACGGGGAAGAGAAGAGGAAATACACTAGATGAGAAGGCAAGAGGGAGTATTTCAAGACTGATATGACCAGGAAATCCTAGAATCCTCCCTGCAATCACCTATGCAGTATATGTGCTCGTTCAATAAACTGGAGAAAGAAGATGATGAATATTTCCAGTGGGCTAAGGAAAGCAAAGCAGGTCTGTTTTGCCCGGCCCTGTGCCCAAATCAAACTCTTGTTGAAACTGGGATGGTGGTTCCCCTGCGGGAGAAATGAAAGCATGTGGGATGCTGGTGACAGGAAAACGTGCACCTTACATCTGTTTCCTACATTCCCTTTTTTTGATAGATAAATCTGGGCTTCTCAAGTAGACTGTGAATTTTCAGAGAGCCTGACCTACATTTTTCATTCCTTCTATATCAACCCCTCACTCTTCCTTAGAATACTTAAGATGGGACTAGGCAAGGAAAAAGAATTTAACATATATAGATTTTAAAAGTTATTTCTTTTTTAAAAGATTTTATTTATTTACTTTCAGAGAGAGGAGAAGGGAGCAAGAAAGAGAGGGAAAGAAGCATCAGTGTGTGGTTGCCTTTTGTGCACCCCCAACTGGGGACCCAGCCCGCAACCCAGGCATGTGCCCTGACTAGGAAGCAAACCCGTGACCCTTTGGTTTGCAGACTGGCACTCAATCCGCTGAGCCACACCAGCCAGGGCTTAAAAGTTATTTCTTAAAACACAAACTAGGCAGTAGCTACTTACTGAATGCCTGAATGTTTTCATACCTATGTTGTACTAATTATCCAATGAGAGTATAAAAACACAATTCTAATGACACAGAGCTTATAGCAATGTCAATAAGCTGCAAAGTCCTGTGTCCTTCAGGACTAAATATAAATGTTTCTTCACCAACTCCTCTGATCTCCCAGGGCTGTTATGACTTCCTAGTCACTGCACTCACAGTACTCGTGTATACCTACCATGTAGAACCATAAAGGCCTATTTACACGTGTGTCTCATTCTTATGTCATGAGCTTCCTGAAGGTTCAGACTGGGTCTTATTCACTGTAGAAGCTCTAGTGCCAAGTGTAGCATTTAGCACAAAGTGGAGGCTTAAACATCATTTTCAAACTGTAGACACAGAATAAATCTAAGGATAACAAACCTTTGTGTGGAAGTGGTGTGTGGACCTGAACAGTAAGAGGGGCCTGGACACCCTGGACTCAGTACCTGTAGCAGCAGAATACCAAATCCCATCTGAAATACACAAGCCAGTGTCCAGGAAATCTGTAGTGGTGGGAAGACAAATACAAACACACCTTGGTACCAGGGGAAGCTCAAAGGGAAAGTGTACTCTTGTGTCTCAAATATTACTGGCCAACTAGTTAGTACCAACAAGACTCAGCTAACTGAAAATACTCTATTAATTTCCAATTAATTAAGCTGACAGATTTTTGGAGCTGATGCAGCTTTTAGAAATGAAAGGCCTGTTTTCCGGAGCAAACAGCCTCCGGGAGAGAGAGCCCCACTATTATTTTATTAGAAGAAAAACAAGACTCTTCAAAAAAGGCCAAGGCAGAAAAGAACTTTGTCTTTTTCAGTGATCCAAATTCTTCTTCACTAAAGAAAGATGGAACCAAAAAACACCCTAGTAGCCTCAGTAATCTTGAAAAAAAAAAGAACAAAGGTGGAGAGATCACAATACCAGATATCAAACCATTCTACGAAGCCATCACAATCAAAACAGCCTGGTACTGGCACCAGAACAGGCATATAGGTCAGTGGAACAGAAGACAGAACCCAGAAATCAATCCATGCTTTTTTTTTTCTTTTTACTGTTGCCTCATCACATTTGTCCCAATTCTTCCCCCATTGCTCTTCAACTCATACTTTTCTGGTCAATCAGTAATTGATGAGGCAAGAGCATACAATAGAGTAAAAATAGTCTCTTCAATAAATGGTGTTGGGAAAATTGGACAAGTGTGTGCAAAAAAATGAAACTAGACCACCAACTTACACCATACACAAGAACAAATAAAAATAGATAGAAGACTTAAATGTAAGTTGTGAAACCATAAAAATCCTAGAAGAAAACATAGGTAGTAAAATCTCAGATATGTCACATAGCAGTATTTTTGCTGATATACCTATCTCCCAGGGTAAGTGAAACAAAGGAAAAAATAAACAAATGGGACTACATCAAACTAAAAAGCTTCTGCACAGCTAAAGAAACTATCAACAAAATGAAAAGGGAACCCACTGAATGGAAGAACATATTCACCAATGATACATCTGATAAGGGATTAATTTCCAAAATATATAAAGAATTTATACAATTCAATACCAGGAAGACAAACATCCAATTAAAAAATGGGCAAAGGACCTGAATAGACACTTCTCCAAAGAGGATACAGATGTCCAATAGATATATGAGAAAAATGCTCAATGTCACTAATCAGTAGAGAGATGCAAATTAAAACCACAAAGAGCTATCACCTCACACCTGCCAGAATGGCTACCATCAATAAATCAACAAATAACAAGTGCTGTCAAGGATGTGGAGAAAAGGGAACCCTGGGGAACTGCTGATAGTGGGAATGCAGGCTGGTGCAGTCACTGCGGAAAACAGTGTGGAGTTTCCTCAAAAAATTAAAAACTGCCATCTGACTCAGCAATCCCACTTCTGGAAATATATCCTAAGAATCCCGAAACACCAATCAGAAAAGAATATATGCACCCCTATGTTCATAGCAGCATTATTTACAATAGCCAAAATCTGGAAACACCCCAAGTGTCCATCAATAGATAAGTGGATAAAAAAGATGCATATTTACACAATGAATACTACGTGGCTGCAAAAAAGAAAGAACGTTTACCCTCTCCAACAGCATGGGTGAACTTGGAGACTATTATGCTAAGTGAAATACACCAGTGAGAGAAAGACAAAATAGCACATGATCTCACTTATACATGGAATCTAATGAACAAAATAAACTGACAAACAAAACAGAACCAGAGGCATGGATACACAGAACAGACTGACAAATCTCAGAGTGGTGGGGGCGGGAGCGACTTGAAGAGATTAGCCAAAGAACATACATGTATATATGCATAGCCCATAGACACAGACAACAATGTGGTAAAGACCAAGGTCAAGGGGATTGGGTAGAGGGAGGCAAAGGGGGGAACATGGGGAACATCTGTAAGAGTATTAACAATTAAAAAAACCCTAAAAGCAAAAAGTTGTTGAGTTATTCATTTGAAAGCAGTCTTCCTCATCCTGGAAGCAGCCTACTGTTTTTTTCTTTCTTTTTTGTTTTTTACAGGAACAGGGGTCCATGACTCCAGTTTTACACCTTTCTATTTCCTGCAATTTAAAAACAAAGACAAAAGTGTATGTGTGCACACATTTGTGCACAGCACTAAAAAAATTTCTGGAAGGAAATATTCCAAAATGTTAACAGTATTTATCCCTAGGTGATAAGACTTTTGTGTGACTTATCTCTTTCTTTTTTTTTTCCTTGTTCCGTCTTGCCTTCAAACTTCCTTTCCCCTTCAACCTTTAAAAAAATTTTTTTTACCTATTTGTTTATCTGTATTTCCTAAATATTTTCCTAAGAATATTATTTGTATAATTTTTTCAAGTGGATAAGCACCTACCTCACTCACACACTCCTAAAAGTGGTCAAGAAAAAGATATCTGAAAACAAAATTCACTATCCTGGAGTCTGGGCCAAAAGCCAGCATAGGATGATCAGCCACTATGTGTTTTAATGATCTTGTACCTTTATTTACTTTTTTAAAATTATTTTATTGTGGTTTAATTACAGTTGTCTGCATTTTCCCTCCACCACTCCCCCCAACCCCAGCCAAACATACCTCCCTCCCTTGCTTCCACCCTTCCCCTTGGTTTTGTCCATGTGTCCTTTACAGTAGTTCCTGAAAACCCTTACCCCCATGGTGCCCTCCCCCCTCCCCTCTGGTTATTGTTAGATTGTTCTTAATTTCAATGTCTCTGGTTATAGTATGTCTGCTTTTTTCTTTTGCTAATTATGTTCTAGTTAAAGGGCGAGATCATACGGTATTTGTCCCTTACCACCTGGCTTATTTCACTTAGCATAATGCTCTCCAGTTCCATCCATGCTGTCACAAAGGGTAGGAGCTCCTTTTTCTCTGCTGCATAGTATTCCATTGTGTAAATGTACCATAGTTTTTTGATCCACTCATTTACTGATGGGTACTTAGTTTGCTTGCAGCACTTGGCTATTGTAAACTGTGTTGCTATGAACATTGAGGTGCATAGGTTCTTTTGGATTGGTGTTTCAGGGCTCTTAGGATATAATCCCAGCAGTGGAATTACTGGGTCAAAAGGCAGTTCTATTTTTAGTTTTCTGAGGAAATTCCATAGTTTTCCACAGTGGCTGCACCAGTCTGCATTCCCACCAACAGTGCACTAGGGTTCCCTTTTCTCCATATCCTCTCCAACACTTGTTTGTTGAATTGTTTATGATGACCATTCTCACCTGTATGAAGTGATATCTTATTGTGGTTTTAATTTGCATCTCTCTGATGGCTAGTGATGCTGAGCATCTTTTCATATGTCTCTGGGTCCTCTGTAGATCCTCCTTGGAGAAGTGTCTGTTGAAGTCTTTTGCCCATTTTTTAATGATCTTGTACCTTTAAAAAGCAAAGGAAAACTCACCCCTTGTTCTTCCCAAGGTAGCCCTTCCACTCCAGTTAAAACAATCACCTATCTTGTCCACAGTATGGTCACTGCAGTCTCTGGGTCTTTGCCAATGATGCTCTTCCAACCAGTTTTGGTCCATGATTTCCTTCAAGGTCTAGTCCAAGACTCACCTCCCTTAAAGGACCTTTTCATAGCAGCCCTGATTCACACGGCCCTAAGCGTCCAGTCCTTGGAACCACCCCCAGCATGTGAACACAAAGTCACCTGTTCCTGCTGTAATTCTACACATTACACCCCTGCTCTACACCCCTTCTCTAATTCTACACATTGGCACTCTGCCTCCAGGCTGCCAGGCTCTCCCTAAAAAAACTATTAGCACCTGACCTGCAGATTCAGACCTTTACATCTTTGACTCACCCAAGTGTCCAGCATCGGGCCAGATTTACTTGCTGAGTGAAGAAATGATTAATTAACTAGAGACTTTTTGTCAGTGAGAGAAGATTCAACCTTTAAAACTTACTCACATTCCTCAAATCTCAATGTATAATAGGATTGGGAATCCCTTTGTCCTATTAATCTGATCAAAGTGAAGAAATTAAAGATTAGTATTCAAGAAGGAAAAAGAAAATCTTTATTATTATTTATTTTTAATAGGTTCACATACAGCATCTTTTTTCTTACAAAGCCAATAGCATCACTGTTTACAATTACTAAAAGCTGCATAATAATTCATTGAGTGGATATATAATATTTTACTATTCATTTCTGTGGTAGATGTTTAGATTGCTTTAAATTTCTCCATATTATAAATGACACGGTGACAAAACTTTGACCGTATTTTGGATTATTTCCTTAGGAGAGATTCCTAAAAATGGATCTGTCAGGGCAAAGGTTTTGAACATTTTTATTAAGCCTGATATATATTATAAATCCATGATGAATTCTTAAATACCTTTGATTCCAGATACTACATTCTATTGCTAAGAAATGGAATCCCCCTTATGGTAAAGATTTTTCTAAGTAGGAAAAATAGGAAGAAATAGTTGAGAAAGCAGATTCTGGTGTCAGACTGCCTGGATTCAAGCACCAGTTCTATAACTTGCTAGCTACGCAGACATACACCAGCCCCTGAATCCTTCTCAGATGATATACTTGTACATAAAGCCCAAGGCCGGGCACACGGTGAGGGCTCAGTAGAGGTGAACCTTTATCATTGCCTTTAGATTCCCAAACAGAAGTTGAATCTGTAATTCAAAAAAGCCAAGATAATCCTCAAATAATAGAATAAGAGTAAACATAAAACAAATGACAAAATAATACTCCTGTAACTAGATCATAAGGAGGCAGGTTCATTTACTGTGAATACTATTTACACCACTGTAGTTATTAATTATATACAAATAAAAATAAACATCACTTTATATAAATAAAAATAAACAAGCCTATCCTCTTTAAAAATGTTACATATTACTGTCTCATTTAATCCTCAAACAACCCTATATGGTGGTAGTAATAATAACAATAATGACAACAATAGCTAATATTCCTAGTGCTTCTTATGTGTCATGCATGGTTCTAGGTAATTACATTAATCTATAAAACCTATGAAGTAAAGGCTTTTCACTTTACTATTATCCTCATTTTACAGATAATATAATCAAGGTACACAGAGGTTAAATAACTTGTCCAAGGTTACATAGCTAATAAGGTAGATATTATTACGCTCATTTTATAAGTAAGAAAATTGAACTTTATGAAAATTGCCCATAAGGTAATTGGAGCAGGCTTTGAACCAGTATCTGTTGAATTCTCGAGTCCACATTCTTTTATTCTACCACTCTGCCACCTTTATGTGGATCTCTGTATAGAGAACACCCTGTATAGGATAGCAAATGTTTAAGGCTGGCTTCCCTTATTCCTGCTTTCTTCTGCCATAAACCAGGTATGCTAAGAATGACCTCATTTTAACCTGTGCCTCTGAGAATATAATTGGGAAGGCAAGCCTAACACAAAAGTCCACCTACTGAAAGGGTTCCCTTAAAACAACTTTTTATCTCTCCTGGGGTACTGACCTGGTGTAATTCTTCTGGAATGCATACCTGAGAGTTCCTAAGGCCTCCCTTTCAGACACATAGAGATTCCTAATCTGGTGCTTCTGGCAACATTTCTTCAAATATTTTTCCAATATGTGCTACTGAGAGCATCTCCTATTTCCGTCTGCCTCAGAAAGCCCTGAAAATTCTCACTACTGGGAGGAACGGAGCTGTTTCAAGCCTTTGAAACTACATTTGCAAAAGGATGGAACCCACAGGGAGAAACCTGGACTAAAGACTTAACTTTTGAACAAACTGACTGTTTAATCTTGGACAAATTATTTCTTTTCTCTGTGCCTCAGTTTCCTCTTCTGTAAAATAAAGGGTTGGGTTAGACAGTTTTCCAGGTCCATCTGAGCTCTCATTCAAAGAAAATGAAAGTGAATTTGGAGTCCATAGCAGTGAAATCCCAGGAGGGCAATGGTTGTGTAAAAGCCCAAAGCGCAGAACAGGTTCGTAACCATTAACTGAAACCTGCCGTGGCTGGCTAACTTGAACAGTGGGAAGCGCCCTGGGATTCTGGTTTAAGAATGTGAATCTTTTGAGAAATTATTAAATATAGAGTTGAAGAATTTGGTGGAGAAATGTAGGTAGTGGTAAAGAAATAAGTCCTCTTCACTTTTGCAGAATAAAACAAAGCATTTTTTTCCTATGCTAAAAACAGGAGTAACGATAGGATCCTGCTGCCCCCTTGTGGCACACTCGACAGCTTAAGAAAGAAGGGTTTACTGTATTTCATCTGTCTCCCCCAGTCTAAATCCCTCTCAGGAGCCCACATCTTCCTACACCCTTACAGAGCCTGGCAATTCACAAACCACTTCCAACCCCAATATCTCATTTCATTCTCCCAGCAACTTCGTGGAGTGGCAAGAAAGAGGTATAACTTCACTGCACCACAGAAGAAACCAAAACTCAGACAATGTGATTTGCCTAAGGTTACGCAATAACTAAGGTTATGCAGTAACAAGTGGGAGCTTGAACCCACATCTCCTTATTTAAATCAAACAATTCATTGCATTCTACTGCATAGGGGTGGGGACGAAATAGGTTTAGGTATGCTCCCAGTCTAGGAATTTGAGAGCGTGGCTTCAGCAGAAGAACACTCAATTCCTTCTCTAGACGCAACTGGCCACAGGCCACAATCAGGCTGCATGTCTATAGAAAAAGGCATCCAGGTAAGCCTGGATTCCTGGTTTGCACATCTGTAGGCCTCTCCAGTTGCTCTCCCTCACTCTGTTCCCAACCCCATCCTGCCTATCAGAGCTCAAGACGTTTATAGCTAAATGCTGACCACATGAATCTCAGACAAGGGAGCCACAACGTCCAGAAAAAAGCAACAGCTACTGAGATCTCTCTTCCGTCCCTGGGTTAGAGCTCATATCCATGGATCAGCTCAAATTTTATTATAAATTTTGATGGAAAGACCAGTTAGTTGGTTTGTGCCATAATGATGCCATGCTCCCTGAAACTGGAGGGGCAATGCTAGGGTTATATGTTTTACCAAATGGCATATAGGAATGACCTAAAATTACCATATTTTTAGTACTGTAAGACGCACCGGACCGTAAGACACACCTAGGTTTTAGAGGAGGAAAATAGGAAAAAATTTTGAAGCAAAAAATGTGGTAAAATATTTAATAACCTGTGACCCTGCTCCACCCCTGTTGTGCCTCCCCCCTCCACTCCCACAGTGAACCAGGTAAGCTACATTTGGACTATAAGACACACCCCCTTTTTCCTCCCAAATTTGGGGGAGTGAGTCTTACAGTCCGAAAAATATGGTAATCTGAGAATTTCGAATTTCAGTTTCTCCAAGAGAACTATAACTTTTTTCATACAGAATTGCAAAGCAAAGAAAGAAAGAGGAAAAAAAGAATTGCAAAGCCTCGTGCCTAAACTTTCCAACACCATAGTTTTTCCTTTAGCTTCATTCATTCATTCACTCACTGAGTATACATTTTACTAAATTAGTAGGGCAATGTGATAATCCCTTTAATGAAGATTTTGTTGCCTAGTGGTGAACAGAGGAAAAGTACATAATTATAAGTGCATGTGAGATATATATAGTAAATGATTGGGGGTTAAGAGGAAAAAATAAAATTCCTCTAGGTTGGGGCTTAGGAGATGGGAAAGAATAGATAAAAAACAATGTCACAGATATATAACACATAAAGCCTTTCACAGTCTGGCCTTTTCAAATCCTCCCTGCCTTCACTCCTGTTACTACCTATATTCTGAACATAAATTTTCTTCAGTAATGTAAGAATTAAGCATTTAGGTTTTGGCCCTGGCCAGTGTGGCTCAATTGGTTGGAGCATTGTACTATAGACTGAAAGGTCTCGAGTTCATTCCCTGGTCAGAGCACATACCCAGGTTGTGGGCTCAATCCCAAGTCAGGGCACATATGAGAAGACATCCAATAGACGTTTCTCTCTCCCTCTCCCCTCCACCACCACCTATATCTCCTTTTCTCTCTAAAAGCAATGAAAAAAATGTCCTTGGGTGAGGATAAAAAAAGAAAGAGTTTAGGTTTTGGAACCAGATCTTGGTTCTGATCCTAGCTCTGACACATTAGACAACCTTGGGTAAGTTACAGAACTTGCCCAAGCTTCGGTTTCCTGATCTGTAGAGTGGGTATTTTAGTAACACTCAATTTTAAAGGATTTTGTGAAAGTCAAGTGATATGATGTGTGCAAAGCACCTACCTTTGTGCCTGACACATAGAAAAGACTTAGTAAATAGCAGTTGATGTTGTTAGTTACCTCTGTGCCTTTGATCATGTGGTTTTCTTTGCCTGAAACTCCCTCCACTTTCTCAAACTGTTTTACCCTTATTTCTCTTTTATTAATTACCCCAGCTCCTGCTAGCTGCTCCCCACTAAGTGCTCAGAACTTTTGTTCACACCTCCTTTTGTGTATTTATGTGATATCAACTTGTATTTGTTTGTAAGTCTGCCTTTCAGATGTGTGGGACTCAGAATGGGTCTTATTCATATCATGTAGGGCTCATGGTACCATTGAGAAACTATCATTGAATAAATAAGATTATATTTGAGCTGTACCTTAAATAAACAGAAATCAAAGCATACATCTAGATGGTCTTTAAATGTGAATATTAACCTATACACGTTGTACATTAAACCATTAGAAACCACTAGAATTGATTACCAAGGATTAGCCTTTAAGATGGGCTGACATCATCAAAGTTAGACACATTTTAATTAGGAGAATCTGGGGGTGAATACTTGGATTAATGGAAGCAGCCTGGAGCTGAGGCAGCAGCTCAGGAAACCAAAGCAGGACTTCCTTTGGTAGCATGGGTACTCTGGGGGTACTCAGTATTACAGCTTTTTGTATGCTAGTTCTATGATCTCTCACTTCGGAATTCTGTTTCTAATAACTGAATTTTCTCCATGTTATGATGGTATGATCCTGTCTCTTTGAATGTCCAGTAATTTTTCATTGGATGCCAGATATTGTCATTTCCCTTCCTTTTGAGATTAGAGTCCTGTGATGCCTGTTTTCCAAAGTCTGAAAACTGTTGTTTTCTATATGTTACTAGGTTTTTTTAGTTGTTTAAGGTGAGAGGAAAAAATTCTCTTTCTAATACTCCATCATGGCCAGAAATGGATGGCCTTGGAACTCCAAATAAATTAAGGTATCTAAGCATTAAGCATCAATGATTGCTAATATACAAAAAGAAAGATAATTAGGCCATATGTGCCTCCTGATGACACGCCATCTATGAAGTAGTCATGCAAAGAAGTACACGTCAAAATGAGTCTCATCGAGCCTCTATATCCAACTACCAAATTTACAGGAAATACAAAAGACAGAAGAACATCTTAAACTACACCACAGGGAAAAAATCAACAAAATCAAAATTGTAGGAAATTCTATCAGATAAACAACTACTAGTTTTTTCAACAATTTCAATTATCAGAGAATTTAAAAGAGGGGGGAAGCTATAAATGTAAAAGAGTAAAAGATGTATTAACCTATTGTAAAGTGTGGACCTTATTTGTATCCTGATTTCAAGCAAACAAATGGTAAAAAATTATGACACTTAGGAGAAAATGGAAATTTTAACTCAGACTAGATAGATGATGGCATTAAGGAATTATTATTAATTTTGTGTATGATAATGGTATTACAATTATGTTTATTAAAAGACTCGCCTTGTAGAGAAACATTCTGGTCTACTTATAGATGAAATAACATGATGTTTTATATTTGCTTAAAATTAATATGATGGAGCAGGTGGGTGGGAGTACAGATGAAATAAGATCATGATTAGGAAATTATAGAAATTGAGTGATATATATGTTTAAAATTTTCTATTATAAAAGAATTTAAATTTTTTTTGAAGAGTCATAACATTGAGATATGGCTTCCAAATCAGGCTCTGATGTCATTCTGCTCTGTCTTTATAGACCAATCACTTCTCTCTAGGCTTCAACTTTCCCTATAAATATAAAATCCATCACAATACACCTTCCATTACATGCATTTATAAGCTATGTGACCCGGGAAAGTTACTTGATCTTTTTAAGCCTCAGTTTCCTCATCTGTGAACGCTAATATAAACACTAGCTAATTTTCAGGACTACCGAGTGGGTTAAATTGGGTATTACATATTAAAGCCCTCATTATAGCATGTGGCAAAGTAAGCACTCAATAAATTTCATCTATCATTATTATCTCTTGATACATCTAAGAAACACCAATAGATGAACTCTGTACTTTTTTTAATGAAAGGACTCAGTATGCCCTTATCCCTTCCTTCTCTGTATCTCCTTTCTTTAGGACAAAAGCAGGAAAATCTGAAACTTCCTCTCTAAAGCCTATGGAACAATGTACCAAACAGCACGAGCCAGGAGAAAAACAGCTTGGCTCTCCTTCCCAATGAGAGTCACTGCTGTGGATCTGGAAAGAGCAGAGGACCTCTTTCATCATTTCAGAATATAGTATGCAGCTGTTCTTCTGGTATGCCACACATCCTGAAGTTGCTACCAAGAGCTAAAAACAGAGCTCAGGCAATCAGTCCACTGTAGCCAAGATCATTCTTTTCAAAGAGGCCCCATCAGAAATAAAATGGGCTCTTTGTGCCTCTTTTCAAACCAAGAGTGGGTCTTCCCCACCAGACTGCGAGTTCCTTGAGGGCAAAACCTGTGTCTCATTTATCATTATAGCTTATGCTCCTAGCAAAGCACCTGGGAGAGAGCAGGTTACTTAATAAATATTTGGTGAATGAAGGAACTAATTGTTTATTCTTTGATGGGCATACAAAGAACCGACTGTTGGAGGAATCTTTTTAACCATTTTTGTTAGGGAGTACAAACTTGATCACAATTTCCAATTCACTTCTTCTCCTTATTTTCCATTATTTATCTCTTATAACTTCCCCCACACTCCCATAAACTACTTATGATTCCCCAAACACACCCTGAATATTTTTCCTTCTCAACCTGTGCTCATATTATTCCCTTCATTTAGTCTCTGTCTCTGTCTGTCTGTCTCTCTCAATATATGCATCCTTCAAAACTTGGCTCCAGTACCTCCTCTCCCATGAAGTTTTTCTCAACCACTATAGCTGAAAGGGGGATCTTCTTGATTTCCTATAACACTTTAGACTTAGCCTGAAGCATTCATAATGTTCTATTGGGTTGGCCAAAAAGCCTATTACATTTTTTCCATAAAATAAGAGACACATTTTTCATTTTTACCAATAACTTTATTGATTTGGATATTTTGTGTATGTCAGCTGTCTCCCACTATTGGCTTCCAGTTGGTAGAGGCCAGGGGTGCTGCTAAACATCTTCCAAAGCATAAGACAGCCCCACCTCAAAGAATTATTTGGCCAAAATGTCAATAGTACCAAGAAACTTCACAAACCACTTTTGACATGTTCGATCAATCACCGCACCTTCTCCATACACTGCACAAATCTTTGCATTTCAGTTGTGTTCCTACCTTTCTTAAATAATAAAGCATAGTACACCAAAAATATTGCATATTTTCTTCCATTTTTAATATTAAAGTGGCTACCCAAAAATTCACCAATTTTGATGTTTTTTTAAATGCACACTGATATGACAGCTGTCACAATATAATCTAACAAAATTGTTTCAAATGAAGTTAAAGACAACTAAGTGCTACTAGAGGCATCAGAGAGACAAAAACATAACAGCCTTTTTTTGCCAAACCAACGGTACGCATTGTGATTCACTGTATAGGTTTCGTAACTTTTATAAGATGGAGGGCAAGGGTCATCTTTGATTCTCTTAGGTATCTAGCATAGTGCTTTGTACACACCAGTCATCTGATGAGTGTTCAGAACATTGGCTGGCTAACTTTGTACAATAAGAAATATAATCATACAACCCAATTTAAAGTATAAAACAAGTGAGCCTTAAATAGTGTGCTTTATTCATAAGATCTTTTTAATTAGAAAGTTGATACATTGTTTTGGAAGTTTTGCCACCCTATTATTATCTGTTCTATTAGGCAATATCTTTTTACTTTGAGAAAGCTAAGGGAAAACTCTCACAAAGCATATTTTTTTAATCAAGTAGATTTAAAAGAATAATTCACATCATTAAAAAATAATAATTTGCCCTGGCTGGTGTGGCTCAGTGGATTGAGTGCGGGCCTGCGAACCAAATGATCGTGGTTCGACTCCCAGTCAGGGCACATGCCTGGGTTGCAGGCCAGTTCCCAGCAGGGGACACATGAGAGGCAACCATCCATTCATATTTCTCTCCCTCTCTCCTTCCCTTCCCTTCCCCTCTAAAGATAAATAAATAAAAATAAAATTTAAAATAATAATAATAATTTCACATATTCTTCAAATTCCAGGATAAGACAGCCTGGGGTATCAAAAAACCAAGATTGAAAATCACTAGACAAATACAGAACCTTGGGAGAAGCCCTTGGTTTTCTCGACTATTGTCCCTAACTACTTCTCAGCACTGATATAGAGCACAAAGGAGAAGAAAGCATGAGAAACCATTAAAAAATTATATAACTTTAGGCTATTACATTTCTCAAAGGTAAGGGCTAGTATAAAGGTAAATCTCATTTCTTGAAATTAAGGGTGAGCTGAGCCTTCCTTGTTATGTAGATAATTGCTTATTTTCTCTTCTAGACGATACCATTGCCATCATATATCTACACTTTGTTGCCCTTTCCTCTTTGTTCATTCCTTCCAGATTAAAGATTAAGATATATAAGTCAATGACATTCCTCTACACCCCTATGCCCAGCAAGCAGTTCATTGTGCCCTTCTCAGTGTCATTTCTTAAAATTATATTTTATTGTTGGAGCACATTTAGATCATCTAGTCCACCTTTTCCATTTTACAGTGAGAAGTCCAAAGTGTAGAGGGAATATATGAATTGTTCAAGGTCACCCAGGTAAAGTCCAACCTCAAAATAGAATCTCATTTCCTAACTCCTAGTTCTCAGCATTACACCCAACGAATGTCTGGGCACTCAGATGTCTATTAATAAATATATTTTAACTGAAAGGAAGTTAATTGCTTCTTCTTTGTTTGACTAAACTACCTGAATGAACATTTTGTAGAATGCAGAGGGAAGAGGTGAAAGTGCTGTTCTGGATACTGTGGCTTTAAAAGGCCATTTGGTACAGATTCTGGAGCAGGCTACTGAGTTCGGATATGGTCTCTACCACTGCCCATCTGTATGACCTTAGGAAAATTGCTTTACATTTTTTAGCTTCAGCTTCCTCATTTGTAAAATGAACATAACAACAGAAACTACATCACAGGGTTGTTTATGCATTCTGTGACATTTGTTGGACACCTGCTCTGCAACACGTACTGTGTTAGATGCTGAGGATACAACAGTGGACAAGAAAAACAAGAGCCTACCCTTAGGAGCTAACAGTCTACTATGATTTAAGGGTAGAATCTACATAAAACACCTAGTAGAGAGTCCAGGACCTAATAAATGTTCGATATAAATGTTAGTTGTTGTTACTATTATTTAAAATGTACTTATATATCCACATTTAAAAAACAAATTAGCAAACAAATCTTACAGAGACAGCTCCAAGCAGTATTTTAGGGCATAAAACAGCTCACATAGCTGTGTTTCACAAAGAGAGATATTATCACCATGGCAACATTTTTTTGAGTTCCTTAAGAGCACTTGCTTGATGCCACAGAAGGTTCAGGCATGATCTGTAAAAACACCTTGTAAAAAAAGTGTTTTTCTCTACCCCCCAAAACAACAATTTATGTCCAAAAACAACAATTTTCTCTATGGAATCATTTAGTAAAATTTAATGTATATAATCTTAAATTAAGAAACATAAATTAGAGGATAATTACTTGTATTATAGTGGGAGTCATCAAGGATTTCCTTTCAACAGCCAGCTTCCCTTGCCTATTCAAAATACGATGTACTGTTCAAAACTCCACATGATTGACAAGCACATGAAAAGATATTCAACATCCTTAATCATTAGGGAAATGCAAATCAAAACCACAATGAGGTGACGCCTCAAGCCCACAAGGGTGGATATCATTTTTTAAATGGAAAATAACAAGGGTTAGAAAAGATGTGGAGAAAGAAATTGGTACCCTCGACATTCCTGGTGGGAATGTAAAATTAGTTCAATCTCTGTGGAAAACGATTTGGCAGTACTTCAAAAAGTTAAACATGAGAATTGCCATATGATGCGCAATTCCTCTCCTAGATAAATCGTATAATCAGAAGAATTGTGTGTACATGCATGCTCATAGCAACACTATTCACAATAGCCAAAAGGTAGAAATAGCCAAAATGTTCCTCAATGAAAGAACAGATAAACAAATTGTGGTATACACATACAATGAAATACTACTCAGCCATAAAAAGAAATAGATCACTGTTAAATACTATGATGTGGATAGATCTCCAAAATAGTATGCTAAGTTAAGGAAGCCAAATACAAAAAAGTCATATATTATATGATGACATTTATATGAAATACCCAGAATAGATAAATCCATAGATACAAAATGCAAACTGGTGGCTGTCAGGGGGAAGGGGGAGGACGGAATAGAGAGACTGCTTAATAGATAAGAGGTTTAATACATAAGGGGTTTTACTTTGGAATGATGGAAATGTTTTAGAATTAGGCAGAAGTTGTACACCATTGTGAATGGACTAAATGCCACTGAGTTGGGTTACAAATGTTTAGTTTATAACAAATATTCTTTTAAAAAGTGTTAATTTTAGGTTACATGCAATTCATCTCTGCAAATTATTTTTAAGATGTTATCCACATGGACTAAAAACATAAAAATGTAAGAAAAGAATTATAAGTGATTTGTCAGTCATCTCAGAAACCCATGTAAATAGGGCCTATATCTATTCACAGTGAAAGAAGAAACAGAGAGCTCTTAGAAAGATCCTGTTAAAGAACAATTTTTTACCCTTTGTAACAGTATGAATGGACCTGGAGAACATTAAGCTGAGTGAAATAAGCCAGTCAGAGAAAAACAAATACCTTATAATTTCACTCATATGTGGAATCTAGTGAACAAACTGAACTAACAAGCAAAATAGAGACAGACTCAAAGATTGGGAACAGGATAACAGTTAAGTGAGGAGAGGTTAGGGGGTAGAATGATTTAACAAAAAGAAAAAAGGACTCATGGACATGGATAACAGTGGGGTGATTGCCAGGGAGAGGGGGGTATGATGCAAAACTAGTTTCTCTGTGTATATGAAAAATAGTGTCTTCTCTTCGGATGTCAAGTCCTTGTCTGTTTAAAAAAAATTAAGGAGAAGTTGGCTTGGATGACCTGAAGCTTGCCTTGATCTTTGACAGTCAGGTAAGAACCAGCATCTAGCAACCAGATGCTGAGTCAAGATTCCTACAGATAACAGAGCCCTTTCTTTTTGCATTGCTACTGGAAATAGGATTACTGTGTACTGTATTTCCCCAGCTTTTGTCATGACCAACAAGCATCATTTAGTTTCTAACAAATGACTGAAACTAGAGAGTGAAGTAGTCTAGAACTATGAAAGAAAACAAAATACAATAGTTGGTCTACATAGATGCTCAAAAAAAGAAAAGGAATACTGGCTACCTTGGCTGTTGTGACCTCAGTGGATTGAGTGGAAAGGTAGCCAGTTCGATTCCTGGTCAGGACACAGGCCTGGGTTGCAGGCCAGGTCCCCAACTGGGGCCATGTGAGAGGCAACCGATTGATGTGTCTCTCACACATCGATGTTTCTCTTCCTCTTTCTCCCTCCCTTTCCCTCTCCCTAAAAATAAATAAATAAATAAAATATTTTAAAAAAATACTGTCTGGATCAATTGGCTTACAAAATTTATAGAACATGGGGGTGATCACAATTCCATTTAGTTTACTGTATTACAGTAATCCTGTATCACTTACTTAGGAATTACGTAAGGAAACTCAGAATTACTAAGGACTGCATTTAGGATATGCTTAGTTTACTATAAATGCAGTGTAATATTTATGCTTCTGCCTTTTGTTAGTTCTTTCATAACACTCGCCAGCTGCTCAGTACTATGCACGCAGCGGGTCTTCAATCAAAGCTTGCTGTTTAATCATATAATCTGTTACAGAGAGTTAAAGACTACACTTGTCACAGAAATTTTCAGTTTATTCATAACAGGAAGTTTACTATTATACATAAATTCTTTTCTTAAAATATATTTTATTAGCCCTGGCTGGTGTGGCTCAGTGGATTGAGTGTCAGCCTGCAAGCCAAAGGGTCACCGGTTCGATTCCCAGTTAGAGAACATGCCCGGGTTGCAGGCCAGGTCCCCAGTAGTGTGCACACAAGAGACAACCACACATCGATGTTTCTTTCCCTCTCTTTCTCCTTCCTTTACCCTCTCTCTAAGTTTCTTTTGAGAAATCAGCTGACAGTCTTATGGGAACTCCTTTAAAGTGACTCTCTCTTTTTCTCTTACTGCCTTTAAGATTCTCTCTTTCTCTTTAACCTTTGGCATTTTAATTATGATGTATCTTGGTGTGGTCCTCTTTCGGTCCAACTTCTGTTTGGGACTCTCTGCGCTTCCTAGACTATTTTCTTCACCAAATTAGGGAAGTTTTCTTTCATTATTTTTTCAAGTAAGTTTTTGATTTCTTGCTCTTCCTCTTATCCATCTGGCATCCCTATGATTTAGATGTTCATATGGTTGGAGATGTCCCAGAGGCTTCTTATATAATCCTCCTTTTTTAAAAAAAATTCTTTTTCTTTCTTGCCATTCTGGTTGAATGCTTATTTCTTCCTTATGTTCCAAATTGTTGATTTGAATCCTGGCTTCATCCCCACCATTGTTGGTACCCTGTAGATTTTTCTTTATTTCACTTAGTGTAAACTTCATTTCACCCTGGATCTTTTTTATGTTGTTGTCATACTCACTGAGTTCTTTGAGCATCCTGATCACCAGTGTTTTGAACTCCCCACTGATAGGTTGGTTATCTCTGTTTAATTTAGTTCTTTTCTGGGGTTTTGCTCTGTTCTTTCATTTGGGCCATATTTCTTTGTTTCTTCAATTTGGCAGCCTCCCTGTGTCTGTTTCTGCATATTAGGTAGACCTGCTTTGACTCCCTGTCTTAGTAGCATGGCCTGTTATAGAAAAGACACCTGTAAATTGTATGGGGTGGGGACTTAGGTAATTGCCAAGGTGGGGAAACCTGCTTCACTACTTTATGGCTCTGTGTTTGGGGAGGGTTTGGAGAGGGGACAATGTCTCTGCCTGGCTTCTGGAGGTTTGCCTATCACTTGTCCTATTTCTAGTCTCTTCACTTATTCCCCATATGTGACTGGTGCCCTTCCAGCTGTTGCCCTGGTGCTGAATCCCAGGGAGAGTATGTCTGCATACATTCTAAGTCCACGCAGGCCCTTTAAGCGGAGTCTCCTGAAAATCTGGCAGTTTCTTCCACCACCCCAACTCTCACTGGTTTTTATAGACAAAAGTAGTAGGGATTTATCTCCTTGGTCCTGGAACCCTGGGCTGTGCAGCCTGGCCTAGGGCTGGGATCGCTTGCTCCCAAGGTATCCCTCCTGATTTTAAGATATCACACAGGAGTCTGGGACTGCCCATTCCACCACCACCACTGCTCCAAGTCACACTGTGTTTCTGCGCCTCTCCACCTGTCTCCATGTCTCTGCCCCTCCTACCCATCTGGATGAATGTGACTTCTTTAAATCCTTGCTCGTTGGACTTCCATAAAGCTCAATTTTCTGATGGCTGCAAGTGTTATTTACGTTGAGGTCTAGTTGTAATTCTTTCTGGAGTTGCACAAGGAGGTAGAGTGTGTTTACCTACACCTCCATCTTGGCCAGAAGTCCCCCAGACCTAAATTCTTGTATTGTATTTATGGAGTACTAATCTAAGCAGGCCAATCAAAAGCATACCTACCAACAGTGTGTAAAACAGAAATCTTAAGCTTCCAAGAAAATAAGTGCTTCCACCTACCTCTCCATAAACATCTACAACCCTGCATAGGTTCTCCACCAAAGCCAATGCTAAGATGTTAGATTTCTGAAATGAGTAAAGCTGTACTCCTAATCCAAGCAATTATAACTATCTCCTGTCTTTAATTTCCTGAAAATGCTAATCCCAAAATTCCTTA
>PVKM010024370.1:0-20563 GCA_004027735.1 Carollia perspicillata
TTTGAGCAGCAAACCCATGCCCTGAGTGAGGCCATGTCCTTTCCAGGTGTCTGGGCATGCTGTGCTCACACAAGCCTGCACATGCCATTAGCATTGTTATCCCGTTCAACCGAGCTGCGAGGTACTTGTAGGGTGGAGGACCGCCCTGGCCTTGACCTGGTGCAGCTAGGAAGTGCACTTAGGAAACCCAGACAGAGTTTTACTGGTCCTCAGGAGTGAAGTTTGACTTTCTTCCCCTTCTTTTCACAAGACCTACTATGTGTTGGGTACTCTTCCAGACATTAGGGACAGAGCGGGGACCCAAACAGACAGAAAGCCCTGCCCTCCTGCTTAATACTTGAGTGAAGCATACACTGTTCTTCCTCTTGACCTTCCTAAGTAAGTCCAGTTGGGAACAGTATTAGAACAGTAGAGAGATGGAGAAATTGATAATCCCGGGGACTGCAAGCAGCCCAGGGAACGTGGGCATAGTCCTAGGCCTCTGAGATACACGGAGAAGGGGATGGCTTGCAGTCAGTGAAAAATCCATCGTCAGAATAGATGGGGAGAACTGTCTAGATGTAGAGCCCCAGATGCCACCCTGTTAAGACCACCCTGTGGAAGACGGCCAAGACGCAGACCGCCTTCCCAGGGCAACCTCTTCTACTCGAATACCACTCACAGTGAAAGAAGGCCTGAGCAATGCCGGCAGCATTTCGGGGAGAAGGGACATTCCGCGCATTCTCGTCTGAGGGAGGCGGTGGAGGGCGGCCAACCCCAGATGTTCGTGCCAAAATTTTCACCTTTGTCAGCATTGCTCACAGTTGCTGTCATTCGATTCCAAATTATGATTTCCATGGTCTCAGCATGGTCTCATCAAGGGTTTCACTGCCCTAAACAACAGCAGTGTCTACCTTACTTGACTAAACAGAGGAACTATACAGCTTTCTGAGACCGAGTTGCGAAAGAGTAGGGTGGGCGGCACCTGTGGTGTGAGCCAGCAGACCCTCCCTACCTTCGTGGCCCCCAGCCCAGTTTCTCCCCCCTGGACACCTGCAGTTCCACCCGGATGACTGACTCGCTTTCCTGAAATGAGCCTCATCTTCCTTCTTTCTGGCCCACCTTCAAACTGCAGTTTCCCCTGGGAGCCCTGATTGATTATTAAGCCATAGTCTTTAGTGAGAATGTGTTCATAAGAACACCTTCTTCCCTCGCTGTGGGGAAGGACTGCCGTTAGGTTAGCTCCAGCAGCCGAGGAAGAGGGGTCACCACAATGAGGCCAAGAGGAGCAGTCGAAAGGACCCCTGCAGGAGTCAGGAGGAGCTGAATTCAAATCTCGACCATGTGGTTTGCAGCCATTGGCCGGATGTCTTCAATCTCCCATACACTCACCTGGGAATTTGGGGAAATAATGTATTTTTTTACAGTTATTATGAGGATTTAAGGACATAATATGCAGAAAAGCATTGTACTCATAACAGGTTAGTTTCTTTCCTTTTCTTTTTTTAAATTTTATTGGATTTTCTCCATTATCATTCATCTCCCCATACCCTCTTCCAAAGCTTCTTTCTTCCGAATTATCTCAGAGCACTTTCCCAAGAGCACTAAAACTGGGCAAGCTTTACATAGCGTGATCTAAAATATGAAGGAATAAGAGTGAATTTTCCTGTGTACGTCGCCCATGTGAAAAAGCAATGTTTTCCAATACAACCACCATAAAATGGGGGTTTCTATGCAGTGACAGGTGAGGTCCTCCACGGAATTTTTTGTCTGATGTTTGAATTTCAAACAATTTTATTTCTGGGTTAGGGTACAAATATGCATTATCGATTAGCTACCTTCCCCATTGAGTGAGAAACTATAGTCTAACAGAAGAAATGGGCCCAGTCATAAATAAAAATGAAATACAGTCTAAGAAATGATGACTTCCTCTCCCAATGTAGAGTTAGCACCAGTGTGGGAAAGGGGTGGTGGAGGGGGGGGAGCGCAATATGGAAAAGATGGCAAGTCTGATCATTATCCAGTTTAATTTTTGTAACTGAATAATTGCAAAAGATTGAAGAAATGTAGCAAAAATATCTGGGATGTCTGTTATGTGTCAAGCGTAATGCCAGGCAAGGGACAGTTTAAAGGAGACATACACGTGTAAATGAATACGTGCCATCCCATGTGTTGAAGATTTCGGGGTCACAGTGCAAAGCGCAGTGGGCAGATGACAGAATGCTTAATCAACTCCATCTGTGTCCTTCCGGGTTTGGTCTCCTACAAGTACCTTGCCTCCCACAAGGACACCAATAACTCACCAGCCAATGTCTTACTGACTTTCAAACATGCATTGGCCCGTGGTTTACCCTCTATTAGTAGCTCCTCAGTCCCACGTTTGCGATGGAGAACACTGAAGAGAGACTCTCCCCCAGCCGTGACGAATGAGAAGTTCATTGGCAATGGAGGGTTTGACTGGCTCACCTATGGAATATTCGAGAGCAGTTATTCACCACACCCTTCCATTTCAGCTGCAGGTGGATGAAACTTCCAGAAAAACATTTAGAAATCATCGGTTTTTCATCACTTCCAAGGTGCCGAGAAGAGCAAACATCAGTTAATGTTGGCTTCGTTTCCATTTCACTAGCCATGGCCTGTCTCCGAATTTCGCCAAGCCGTTCCTGGATTTATCCCACTACCGTCCTCTGCTTGTTTGGGTTCTTCTCCATGATGAGACCCTCAGAACCCTTCCTTATCCCATATTTATCGGGATCAGATAAAAACCTGACCAGCGCAGAGGTAAGTTAATAGCCACACATGTCTTCATGTGGTTTAATTCTACAGGACTTGAGCAAGAGCAGAGACAGGGCCTCGTCCAACTTGAAACACAATTAGCACACTGACTTCAATGAATCTCATCCCCATGGGAGTTGTTATTTGAATAGAACCACTCAAACTACTCTTTCCCCCACTAGACTCGCAAAAATAGGAAACCAAACTACATTACAGGTGTAACACATACTTTAACTTTATATAGAGAGTTCCAGCATTTGGTCTTACTGCCCAGGAGCCTTTCAGGTCTCCATTGATTCTGTGAGGCTGGGTTCCCCATCGAGTCTGTTACACTAATCCTGAAATGAAATCCCTGCCAGGCACTACCTCTAGTCCTGGTAAACTTCCAGGCTGCTGATGGGTAAGCACACTCTGATAAAGAATTGTTGCCTTTCTTTACAACACTCAGTTTTGAAAAACTATCTACCAGCATTATCTGCACTAGAAAACCAAATTCTCTTACTTAAAAGATCCACTTCTTTTTAAATATATAACGGGTGCAACAGAAAATGCCATGACCCAACTGGAGAATTACCCTGGGCTAGATTTGAAGTCTCCAACCAGCCTGGCTGGTGTAGCTCAGTGGATTGAGCACAGGCTGCGAGCCAAAGGGTCACGGGTTTGATTCCCAGTCAGGGCACATGCCTGGGTAGCGAGCTAGGTCCCCAGTGGGGGGTGCATGAGAGGCAACCATACATTGGTATTTTTCTCCCTTTCTTTCTCCTTCTCTTCCCCTCTCCCTAAAAATGAGTAAATAAAATCTTTAAAAATTTTTTAATAATAATAAATAAATAAATAAATAAACGTTTTAACTGATTTGCTCAAATATGTACATTATCTGAACATAATGTAATTCAGCTTGTGTGTATGTATGCTCCTACTGGGTGCACATAAGCATATGATTATATTTTCAGGGCAAGGGGAGCTCTGTTCTAGTGGCTTTCTTAACAATCCCTTTTCTAAAGTTCTTTTCCACAATCTGAAGAATATCCTATCGGACTGGATGCAAACTTTGATAACGCACAAGCGATGTGTACCTTAGAGTGTACCTAGCTGAGAAAGGTGCTCTTCTCACTTCCCGGTGCTCCACAGCCCCACGACTGTTTTCCACCTCCACAGATAACCAATGAGATCCTTCCTGTGTGGACATACTCTTACCTGGTGCTGCTGCTCCCCGTGTTCATCCTCACCGATTTTGTCCGCTACAAGCCGGTCATCGTCCTCCAGGGGATCAGCTACATCATTACCTGGCTGCTGCTCTTGTTCGGCCAAGGGGTGCAAGCCATGCAGGTCGTGGAGTTCTTCTACGGGATGGTCACCGCCACCGAGGTGGCCTACTTTGCCTACATCTACAGCATGGTCAGCCCAGAGCACTACCAGAGAGTGAGCGGCTACTGCAGGGCCATCACGCTGGTGGCCTACACGGCGGCCTCGGTGCTGGCCCAAGTCTTGGTGTCCCTGGCCAAATTATCGTACTTCTACCTCAACGTCATATCCTTAGCCTCTGTCTCCGTGGCTTTCCTGTCCTCGCTTTTTCTACCAATGCCCAGGAAAAGCATGTTTTTTCATGCAAAAGCCAGCAAAGACATCCAGAAGCCATCAAGCACGAATGCAGTGTCAGATGAGCCAGGTGGGGGCGAGGCATCCTGCTGCAATGAGGAGAAACCCACTCCGGAAATGGCCACCGCATCGGGGAACTGGGATGATGGGCCACTGGGTGGCCCAAAGCCAGAAAATGTCGCTGTGAGAGTTTTTGTGCAGTGGTTCCAAGATTTGAAGGAGTGCTATTCCTCCAAGCATCTTTTTTACTGGTCCCTGTGGTGGGCTTTTTCCACAGCAGGTTTTAACCAGGTTTTGAACTACGTTCAAATCCTGTGGGACTATAAGGCACCATCCCAAAATTCTTCCGTCTATAATGGGGCGGTAGAAGCTATTGCAACCTTCGGAGGTAAGTGTGCGTTGATTGGTCTTCCTTTGATGGGACATCCCCGTTAAGTGCATTTTTCCAGTTGCTAAACTTCTCCCAGGAGTGAATTAGCTCTGTTCAGATGGCACATGAATCTGCTTTAGAAATGGAAGGTGCTGGGAGAAGGAACGGGGAACGCGACACTTCAATTTCATGTGTTGCAGTTGCAACAGGTGGCTCAGGGGCTCAGAATTGAGCTCCAAACAGTTGAATTGTGGCCAAATTCCTAAGATTTCATTTCAGCCTCAGGAAAAGCCTAACAATGCCCTCTGTTCTTCTAGAATTGTTTTTAATGCCAAAAGGCAAGTACACATCTTGAATATAAGTAGGAGTTTTTCTTATTTTATAAAATGAGCTGAACTATTAAGGCTTCTAAACTATCCCTGGAAGAGTTTTGCTTAATAAAAAATGTGGTTTAAATAGCACCCACCTTTAGAAATTCCAGTCTGTACACCAAAAATGTCCAAAAGTCGCCTTCTTGTGAGATTCCAGTAAGTCATGGAAGAGACGTGAGTCAGGATTCTAAGATCAATGGGAAATCTGCCTTTGAACTTGGCTCTACAATAAATATTTGTAATCTGGTGAGTGGAAACTTAGACGTCAAATACGACTTTGAAGATATTTTCTAGGAAGTAGGAGATTTCCACACCCTCGTTCACAAAAAGTTTCAGAAGCTCATGCGGTGTCTGTTTATTTTTCCCTCCCCTCTGGGAGACTTCAGTTGAACTCCTGGAATCCGGCCCTGTGCAGGGATGCTGCACCGAAATCATTTCTCCCACGTCCGAAGTCTAAGGGGAAGAATGGTTTTCTACTTCCTTTGCAGGCATCATTCTTTCTTAGATCAAATGTGAAAAAGTTCATTAATCACATGTCAGTAATTTGAAACATAAAAACCTAATTACGGTCCATTATTTGACTTCTTAAGCTCTATGATTCAGTATAGAGTTATTCACTCAAAACCTCAAGCAAATTAGGACACTAGAATTAAGGTTAAGATTAATAGATTAAAATTATTAATAATAATTATAATACAATCATTATATGAATAAGATTAATATAAAAGGTAAGCATAATAAAATATAAATATATAAATAATAATAAAGAGGAAGACTTACTACCCAGTAAAACACATGTTACTCATCATTGAAAAAAAAAAAACACTGAACTGTAGCCCTGGCTGGTGTAGCTCAGTGGATTGAGTGCCGGCCTGTGAACCAAAGGGTCGCCGGTTCAATTCCTAGTCAGGGCACATGCCTGGGTTGCAGGCCAGGTCCCCAGTCGGGGGGAAACAAGCCACACATTTCTCCCTCTTTTTCTCCTTCCCTTCCCCTCTCTAAAAATAAGTAAATAAAAATCTTTAAAAAACTTACTATAAAAAATGATAAAGGCAAATAAATATAAATGGGCTAGGAGTACCTCCAGAGCAATTGTTTCATCCTGTCCTGTCCCTACTCTCCCCATGTTGTATTGAATGAACGGGTTCACGTCTCACTTCCCCCTGCTCTGCCATGGTCAGGAGCCTTGCTGGCCCTCTGGCAGCGACTGTGCATGGCATGGAGACAACGCTAATAAAAAGTGGGACAACTAAATGAGTCCAAGAATAGGAAGGAAGAGAGAAGCCCAAGGAAAACCTGGTTGAGAAAAGGATAAAACCTCATCTAAGTGGATCACACTATCTTCACAAATTCTGAAAGCAATACACATGTATTCATCTTTGAGAATTACCCAGGCCCTGAGTTTTTAAAAGAGCACGCTGATATCTCCCACGTGGAAGGCCAACGTGGTTGATCTTCCACGTCGTTTCTTTGTCAGGGGCCGTGGTTGCCTTTGCAGTGGGTTATGTGAAAGTCAACTGGGACCTTCTGGGAGAGCTGGCCCTGGCAGTCTTCTCCGTGGTCAATGCCGGCTCCCTCTTTCTCATGCACTACACAACCAACATCTGGGCCTGCTATGCTGGCTACTTGATATTCAAGTCCAGCTACATGCTTCTTATCACCATAGCAGTGTAAGTATCACCAGCCATTTCTGTCCACTCCTGAAACTAAACCCTGCTCTCTCTGCTGTCGGCTTACAGTACTTCAGAGAACTTCGTGGGGATTTTAATTAATTGCAGTTTTAAATGTTGACTACTTCATATTAAATTAGACACAAGTAAGCCATCTTTTTATTTAACTATTTGCTGTCTGAATGTTCCTAAGAGTAGTCATCAAGGAAAGAAGCTCCTGACTGGGCAGGTCTTGGTGGGTAGTAATACCTCGGGCACATACTTTTCAGTAGAAGGCCTCTCTTTGCCTCAGCAAGACCTGTCCATTGTTTCTGGACATCTAAGTGAACACACCTTTGTAATTAGGGTAACCACCTTCAAGGAAGCACGTGATCTTGTAAACTGCCCTGCGGTCCAATCCTGGCCTTGCTTCCTCCCACATCCCTAGTTCCCCCCTTACTTTCAAATGCATGAAAGAAGGTACAAAAACCAAAAGTTACTCTTTGGAGAATTTGAGATCTTGCTCCCAGGCATGTGTCATCGGTTTGACTCAAGTAAACTCTTATACGAATTCTCAAAAGAAAAAAAAAGAAATTTCTGCCAGTACATAAACCAAGAGCGATGATATATTGTCAGGTTGTAATTTTTTATTTCAAGCGATTTGCCATAGCAACATGTGATGGAATTGGACTCTGAATGTTTCGGTTTAAGTTTCAGCCCTGATTTCATTTGGTTGCTTGAGTAATTCCAAGCATATCTCTTAAACAAAATATTCTTAGCAAGTTATAAAAAGGCAGATACCAAAAAGTGCAGATGCAAAGATTATTAGAGACTAAACTCCAGGGATCATTTTTTAAAGAACAATTAGAAACATTTGGTTCCACATCTAAGTACAAAGAAAGCTGACTATACAGGAGATGTGCTTTAGTAGTAACCAAAAAAGAGAAGAAACATTTGAATTTAAAATCACATAAAGAAAGTAGAGACGAAAACTGTATCAGGTTTTGTATTTTAATTTGTGAAAAATGTTTGATAAGCAATTGACAGGACACAGAATTGTGAGCACCCTGGGAAAAGATTGTGAAACGGCAGAGATGAAACTTGTTAACAAGTTGTTGTTTTTGTTTTCACTGAAATGGGTCATTTAATGAATCCAACTCATGTGTCTTGAATTTCTTTTTTTAATGTGAGCATTTGGTTAAGGTAGGATTGTATTATTTCTTTTCATTGTAAGAACATTCAGAAGACAAGGCCTTTATCTGCATGCCAAGGGAGAACTCTAAATAACACATTTTTCAGTCTTTTGGAAGTTGTTTTAAGATTTCAAAATCTATTCTTTATTAAAAATTAATTACAGACTCAACTCTACAACCAGTCATGGTCTAGATCTTTCAAAGAACAATTCACACCAAATTTTGAAACTCTCAAAACAAACAATTGACAATAAAATGAGTAACTCTAAAAAATTCCTCAGATTAGGTGTCACATGCATTTTTATAAAAATTCACTATAAAACATTAAGACCATACTGCACCCAATATTCTAAGTTATGAGAACTTAGAACATTTAGGCTTAATTTCTGGAAGTATTACTTTGGATAGGAGGAATGTGGTATATTTCCTATAACTAATTGAATTAAGCCTTTATCTATTTTAAAACTCCCTTCCTTTGCTCTGTCTGTTTGTCTATACTGGAGGAGATTTAGCTGAGAATTGCTGTTAACAAGAAATAAGCCAGTCAGACAAAGACAAATACCACATAATTTCACTTCTATGTGGAATCTAATGCACAAAATAAACCAAGTAGAAACAGACTCACAGACACAGAGGACAGACTTATAGCTGCCAGAGAGGGAGGGGTTGAGCCTGCAGGAAAAGGGAGGAGGGATTCAGCAGGACAAATTAGTGCTTGTAGGATGGACACGGAGCTGTGGACTGCAGCGTGGGGACCACAGCCAATAACGTCAAAACCGGGTCTGGGACAGGTGGGTACTTGGAGGAGCAGGGGGACCACTCTGTAAAGGGCATGCTTTTCCGGCCACTTTGCTGTACATCCGAAACTGGTGCCAAGTGTTAGGGAACGGAAAACTGGGTTTGAAAAATAAAATTAGATAGTAAATAAATATGTTTTAAATCCAAAAAAATAAAGATACTCTTTTATCTTTTTTTCAGTCGTAGTCGACATACAATAGTATATCAGTTTCAGGAACACGGTGATTGGACATTCATGTAACTTACGAAGTAATCACCCCTAAGTCAAGTACACATCTGGCACCATATATAGTTATTGCAATATAATTGACTAAATCCTCTATTCTGCACATCCTGTGACTTTCTGTAACTGGCAATATGTACATTTTCATTCCTTTCCCTTTTCACTCATCCCCTGAATCTTCTTCCCATCCAGCAGACTGCTTTTATTTTATTTTATTTTATTTTATTTTATTTTATTTTATTTTATTTTATTTTATTTTTTGTCTTTTAAAGATAAGAGTCCCATGTATATTCTTGTTAAAAACGTATTTAATGTTCACCGACAGATTTCAGATTGCCATCAATCTGAGTGTGGAACGATACGCCCTGGTGTTTGGAATCAACACCTTCATTGCCCTGGTGATTCAGACCCTTATGACTGTGATCGTCGTGGACCCACGAGGGCTCAATCTGCCAGTGAGCATTCAGGTAAGCTGCAACACTGCTGCTCGCACTCGGTGGGGATGGCGAGTAACTAGGCCCTCTCAAAGGACCCCGTACCCTTGCCACTGCCAACGTTTAAATTGCTCAAATTCCTTGGCTAGGCAAATTTTAAAATAGGAAATTCCTTAATTATCAGTATAACACACCGAGTAGCTTTGAGCAATAATCACGGTAAGTCAGCATTTAACTCTGGCTCCTAAAACATCATCAGGTAACACGTCATTGTGTCCCCAGATGCCTCCCCTTCCTCCCACCATCTAGTCCCCAGGGTTACTGAAATTTAACTGGGAGGCTCACCTGACTGCGGACCTCGGTTCCCTGTTCCCGGCACTCCCGAGGGACTGAAAATTAGCTCAGTCTCCCATTTGATATCAAATCTTAATAAAGGGGATGTAAGATAGATTAAAAGTATCCTCAGTGTCTAAAATTCATTACTGGAGACATTACCCATAGCACTGTACCACCCTACAAACCAGACGCATAGATCAGTGGGAGTTGGTACTTTTCCACTATTGGCGAGGTTAGCTAAAGCATGAACCAAGCCACCCGGCTCCAGAGCCCGCACCCTTAGCTACTGCACTGCTAACACCTTCATACCTGGTTCTTCTAAGTTGGCAGAAGAAAGTATTGTGCAAACCTAAATATCCCACATTGAGGTCCTGGGTCTCAGTTACTCCCTAATCCAAGCAAATCAACATCACTATGAATAACCAATGACAAAGGTGGTCCGCTGTTCTATGTTTCTAATTCTATTTGCTTTTCTACAGTTTTTGGTTTACGGGAGTTATTTTGCTGTCATTGCTGGAATTTTTCTCATTAGAAGCATCTACATTATCTACTCGGCCAAATGCCAAAAGGAAGTGCAGAGATCTCCCCTAAGTCAGGATGCGTGAGAGCCACACCCAGAGGGACCAAGGAATGTCTAGTCTTATGTTAGTGACTACGGCCTCTGAGCAAGACCTGTGCTGGCCACAATGTCACTGAGCGCCATAAATTGACACTCATCACAAGGCTGGATTCCAATGAACCTTTTCAAAACCACAACAAAATCCCAGCTTCAGACCAGATAGCTTTATGTCCAGCTGAACTGGATGCAGTCAACAGGACCCACTAAGCTCAATTGAACAGCCCACGTTGGGACCCCAGTGAATGGCAGTGACCAAAAAATTCTGTTCTGAGCACTTGGAAGGACATGCCGGTGGCATGGAAACAAACCACCGTCCTGGAGTTGATGTTCCCCATCTGTGAGCAGAAGTGCTAACAGGACTGACCCTGCTTCCTGGCTTAGATATGTGTTCTATCCTCCCAAAACAGGCGGCACGTGGAACATTTTGTCACATGAGTCCTTTTCATTTTTCTTCCATTAAGTGTATTTCTGTATAACAGTTCTCTAAGAGAACTCCAAATTTGGTCTCGTCTCTAAGGATTCCTCTCAGATCTTGATAATATAGCATATTATGAACAAGCTTTCATTTGATAATATCACAATTTGATTTTTTAATGATACTTTTTCACTTGGAGCTTTGCCGAGCTTTATTGTTGAAACTCTACCTCAACAATAATTCCAGACACTCCTGTGTGTCCCCAGAATGACATTCATCTCAATTCCTAGTGGCCCAAGGAGAGACGATGTGCTTTCTTCCTGAAGGACCCCAGATAGGTATTTTATTGCTATCTCAGTGTAGTGTCTGTCTAAAACAGAAAACTTGCACAGAAATTCCATAGGTTTCTACAAGTGTTCATAAATAAGAACACACTGATTGGGGGTGGGCACCTAATTTTTAAATGGCAGAGATTGTACTAAATAAAATAATATGTACAGAAATATTAAAGAATCTTTCTAATTTTCCGATGAGTTGTGCTGAAAATTGTGCGAGCTTGTCCGCCCTTTGAAACTTCAGCAGAGGATACATTGAGCAGTATGCCCCTGGAAATGAAGAATGCTGACTCAAGGTTTGTGTTTCAAATATACTTTTCTCCAAATCCCCAAATCCAATCACTGGACTGAATACCCAGCTCCAAAGTCAACACACACTTAGTGGAGAAAACTAATGACACTCCTACTCATGTCAAAAGCAAGAAAGGGATGACTACTCTTATCCTTCTCGCTTAACTTATTGTACTAGAGATATTAGCCAACACAATTAGACAAGAAAAAAAATGACATTAAAAATGGAAAGAAGGAGGAAAACTATTACTATTCCAGAGGCTACAAGTGTATACCCAAGAGACTCAACTAAAAAATGAGATAGTACTATAGGAAGTAAGTATACAGAAAACAACAGCTTTCGCAATATAACAATCATTTAGTGAAAGACCCCATGTAAGGCAGGACTAAAGTAAATTTAATCTATTTAATGATTTAATAAATGTGGAAGACATATATGAATATGCCTGAAAATGCTTATGAAGATTATGAAATAACACCTAGGTGTATGGAAAAATAAACTACCTTGTTCTTGGTTAGGAAAATATATATATATGAAGCCATCAGGCTTCCTAAATAATTTAGACATTAAATCTAATTCCAGCAAAAAAATACAACATGTTTCTTTTTTCCAGAAATAGTAAGGGTGATTCTAAATTTTATTTGGAAAAATTAAGGAAGAACCAAGAAAATGGTTTTTTAAATAGAAAAATAAGATAAATTTTTTGCAGAGCATAAAATCCTACTCTTGACTCTTAGTCACAGTAATATAGTCAGGAGCATAAAGAGACAATCCAATTGACAGTGACCAGAGGAGCGAGGGAAGGGAATTTCAGGGGAATTTCATGGGAAAAGAGGAAGAGTTTACAGGAACAAGTATAAAGGACACATGGACAAAAACTGGGGTGGGGGGAGGAAGTGGGAGGGAGGTGGGGAGGACTGGGGGTGGGCTGGGTTGGGAGTAAAAGACAAAACTATACTTTAACAGCAATTAAAATAAATTTTAAAAAACAGTAGAAAATTCTGAATTAGTCCTTAATTCATTTGGGACTTTAGGCTCTAATAAAGATTGAATTTCATACAAGAGGGAAAAAAATGGAATATTTAATAAGATTAGAACAATTTAATTTTGGTTTTAAAGGAAAACTAAGTAGGACCCAAGAGTGCTAGAATAACTCTATCAACATACAATTGCATATGTATCAATATGCAGATATGAAAAATGAAACTACAAAGGACAGAAGGAAAACATGTCAGAATTTGTTAAGCACAAACCTTTCTAAAATAAATCCTAGAGGTCAAAAAAGTAAACTAATGCTCAGAAGAAAAAAACACTCTAAGCAAAGCAGCAACAACAAAAAAGGTAATCTGGGGAAATTATCGCAACTCATCAAAGCTACTTTCCTGAATTTAAAGTGAACAAATACAGATCAATAAGAAAAAGATCAACAACTTGATAGAAACAGAGGCAGAAGGTGTGAACAGAGAATTCAGAGAAAGAGAAATGCAAATAGCTCAGACATGTAAAAGACGCTACAATTAACTCGTAAGAGAAATGTATATTAAAACAACAGTGAGATACCATGTTCAACTGTCATACGAGAAACTGACCCAAAAGGGTGACAATACATTTGCTCTCTGGGAATGAGTCAACAGGTCAGCTCAAAGATTGTTGAGGGGAGTGTAAATTAGTTTCACTGCTACAGAGAAAAATTTGGTATTCTCAAAATTCTAAATACGTTTATCTTTCTATATTTTCATGTATAGATTCCTGTGATAGAAACACATACTACCAATAAACTTCCATACCTGATAACTGACTTGTAGAAAAGGTTTTTCATTGAATTATTGTTTCTAAGAATAAAGGATTGAAAACTATTTAAATTTTATTAAATAGGGACAGGGAAAATGCATCATGGCACACCAATATATTTACTCAAAATAATGTTAGCTACATAAAAAATGAGGAAGGTCTTTACATAGCGATAAGGTGCTCTAAATTATATTATTAAGTGGGGAAAAGTCAACTGTCAAAATAGTAATCAGTATAATGACTCGTCATTTGTGTAAAAGTAAGGTGAAAAATATAGTATTGGCTTAGATACACATACAACGTTTCTGGGAGGACAAACAAAACCAATCCTAATGATTACCTGTTGCGGGGTAATGGGACCTATGGGGTCATGTCACCTTTTACAGGTTTTGCATGTTTGCACCATCTGAATGACCCATCTCCAAACTAAAATACTAATTTTTAAGAAATGTTTTAACTCATAGAAAATAACACTAAAGAATAAGGAGCTAGAGATTTTTTATTTTTTATATGCAACCACTCTGCTGTTTTTTACATTTTTTGACAATATGTATGAATAAGTCTGTGTATTTATAATGAAAAGGAACAAACACAGACGAAAGGGTAGAGTTTGTTTGTTTTTTTAAGAGAAAGGTTTTTTGTGTGTTAAAACACAGTTTTGCTTTGCAAGCTGTAGGGTTTTGTAGAGTCACAGAAGAACACCTTCCGGAGAAACATCTTAAATGTTCTGCACATAGGATGACTCTGAAACACCAACAGCCTCCAAGTTCACAAGGAAATGCCAGAAATCAGGGGCCAGAAGCAGCTAGAGCTTACTCTTCTCAGGAGGAAGGGAAAAGGGCGTGGGTCTGCTTGCTTGGACTTGCCCCCTGCCTGGCACTACCGTCATAGCTGTGGTCTGTTGTTTACCAACAAGTTATTATGCACTATGTGACTGGGCAGGATTTAATAGCCTCTCCCATGACCCTGGCTGGCATTCCTTTTATTGCTAGGGTCTTAGCCTTGCTCCGCTGGAGTCCATGTGTAGCACAGGGTGGGGGTGGGGCACTCCGTTAGAACGTGAGTCTGCTGGTGCCACGTCTGGCTCCTCCAACGACTTTGCTTCTGACTTCATGTAAAAGAGCCATCACCTCAGAGGCTATGATCTCCAAGGCCCTACGGGAGCCTCACCGGCTTTTGCCTCCCTTTGTCCTGATTCCTCATCCAGGTCTGGAGGAGGAGGATGACAGAGTGACCCAAGACATACGACGAATGGCTTCTTCCTTGTTATTCATCTGTTCCCATATCCAGAAAACAATCTCAAGGCTTCCTCATTTGCATGCTTACTAGAAACACTGAGCTGAATGAGATAATTAACTTTTAAGAGAAATTGTTCTAAAATGTCAGAGGACCCATTCCCCCAGGAAGAACCGGGCCTCACCGATTTAAAAACTCAGAAGGCGGGACGACCAAAAAGGAGAAATGCGAGTGCCTCGGACTCCGCTGGCGATGGGGAGAAGAAAGGAGAGAAAAATGAGGTTCGAGTCCACGTGGATCCTCTCCTCTCCCGGGATTAACTCCAGAGCGTGACCCTGAGTGCCCCCCAATCCCATACGGAATGGAAGAGACCCAGACGTCTCCTGACCCCACGGAGGGGCAGAGCGGATGGCGGACAGTGGGCGGTGCTGCCGGGTGAGGTGGCCAGCGTCCAGGGCAGAGGGATAAAATGACCCGAGGATGAAGGACCTCGGGCTCAGAGCCAGCACCAGGATCCAGTGACAGGCACAGCCCTCTTCCAGGCTATGGGCAGCAGCAGAGAGAGCCAAGGGGGCGCAATGCCATCGAGGAAGAGCCGCTGGGTATTGACAGGGGCCAGAGAGCAGGTTTTAGCCCTTTGTGGGCCACTAACTTTATTCCGTTGTCATAGCTACAGATTCCACCTACGTCTCCCTCCTGTCTCATGAATGCGCAGCACGCGGGGCAGATCGACTAGGGGGCAGAAATGTGCGTTACTCAGAGCAGCCCCTCTCCACCTCTAGACACACGATTGATTGAAAGCACACGTTCTCTGGACAATAAAGAATATGCAAACAGTATTCATTATGTCATCCGTATCTGATGCACTGACTTGCAAATTCAAAGAAACAGATGATGTCATAAATAGGTAAAAGAGAATGAAAGATATTTTCAAATAACTTTGTAATTGAATGTTAGATTACCAAACCAGGCTTTTATTTAAACTTTGGGTTATATTAAAGTCACCATCTCTCTGCTACCTCCCATTACAGTCCCCAAACTTATGCCTTAATTCGGGTTACAGGGAAATGGCAAGAAAAATGGCTGGATGTTTGATCAGTTTCCAAAGATGGGTTTAGGTCCTCAATATATTGAATAAAGAAGAAAAAATATTTCTCCATAGGGGGATATTGTAAGAATACTTATCAGTCACAGAGAAAGCCTTTTCTTTTTCTTAGTGATATATAAATGAGGGGTGTTTCTTGTAGTCAGTGACATCTTGGATTGCACAAAATATATAAATATAAAAGGATTCATACGTTTCAAGAAATAAAAATATTTAATATAAATATGGCAAAGGAACACAAGGCTATCAACCATTACCGAATAATTTTGCAAAGGAGCCAAATTTCTAAAACATCTAGCAGTGAAAAATAAAATCGAATTTAAAAACTCCAGAAGGTTTAAACAGATTGTGAGATACAGCTGAAGAGAAAACCAGTGATAGAAAACACAGCTTCATAAATTACAATTCAGCAGAGAGGCATAGATTGAAAATATGAAAGGTGAGAAGACACAGCTGAAAGAGAAGATTTATCACAGTGTTTCCCAGGCAGAGGTGTGACTGCTTACCTTGGGGAGCATTTGGAAGTATCTGAAGACTCTCACGTTACAATGGCATTTACTGTCTGGAAACCAGGAATGTAAAGTGTCCCATAATGCAAGGAATAGTCCTACACAACAAAGCATTTTCCCAACTAAATCTACCATAGTGTGTCTCATGAGAAACATCAGCTTAGCCAACGTCTGGCTGAAGTTGAAGAAGGTAACACAGAGCATGGGGAAGATGTAAAATCCAAAGAGAGTGGCTGATAATTTTCCAAAGTGATGCAAGACACTGATCCCCAAATTCAAGTGTCTCAACAAATATCGAGTTGGACAAAATCAATGACATTCCAACCCCACACACTGTAGTGAAACCGAAGAACAGAAAAGAGATATAACATCAAAAAAAAAAAAAAAAGCAAGGAAAAAGGGAAATTTACCTAGAAAGAAACAATCATGAAACCAAAAGCAGATGTCTCTCAACACAATGGAAGTCAGAAGCCAGTAGAATATAAAGGTCAACCTAGACTCGTACCTGAAAAAAAAAATCTCTTTCAAGAATTTTTCCCACAGGGAAGAAGGGTCGTCCCTCTACTGGGCAGAATTCACGTGCACATTGATAGACAAAAGGCTGACAGTGAAAGACTAGAATCAGGTCATTGGAAAGAGGTGTTGGAGTCCAGAGAAAGGCTAGTAATCCTCTAGGTTCACACAAATGCTCCTCTACATACGAAAACATTGCAAGTGAGCATGGTGCTGAAAGCTACTCATTGCAGTCTTGGTAAAGGGCCTGTGTGAAAGACAATCAAATGAGACAGGCACATAAATCAATCAACTGGGACAGTGACCCAAACGCTGGAAAGACAGGAGACACATTGGAGAGACAGAGTTTCCCCAGCCACTCTCAAAGCTGAGGTTGAAGGTCAAAGCCAATAAGGGTACTTCTTACCAGGAAGTCCGCTGATGATTGCTGCGAACCTCAACTCTTCTCTGCAACCCCAGACTGGCCTCGTTACTTACCCTTCTGAGAGTAAATGTCTCTGGCTCAGCTCTGAGCCCATGGCTTGCTATCATTGCCCCCTGGCAGAAGCACCTGCTTTGGGCACAGTGAAAGTGGGAAGGGGCTGGAGGAGCACAGCCGGAAGGAAGCCCTGAACACTCCCAAGGCCAGGAGTGAGCCCTTGGCCCCACCCCAGACCACCACTCATTGTTTTTATCTGCCAAGACCAGAGTCCAGACCACAGAACACCTATGGACTTCTGGCTCATGAAGGCAGGTACACAGTTGCTAGTTATACAATGGAAAGAAGAAAAAGAAGGAAAGGGGGAAAAAGGAACTAAAGCTATATTGGGCAGTAACAATATGCCACTTACTCTGCTAGGTTCTTTATATGCACGGATCTCATTAATCTTTGTAGTATTCCTACGAAGCCTCTATTATGGTTTTTATTTTCTAAAAAGAGACAAGTGGGGCTCAGTGGAATTTCCATTTACTTAAAAAGCATTTGTTAAGCCCATAAACTACCAGACTCTTTTACAAGCACTGAGAGTCTTACTTGCCAACAAGAAGAATAGACTTGATCCTTAATGTCACGGAGCTTTCAGCCTAATGGAAAACTCAGCTATGAACCCAATGAACACAATAACGAATGTAAAATCACCTGCTAGGAAATGCGCACTGTAAGAAGACTGTCTGTGAAAGGACATGACAAGGGAATCTGGCCTGGACTGGAGAGTTAAAGAAAACATCTCTGGGGAAATGACACGGGAGCTGGGAGCTGAAGAATGAAAATTAGACAATCAGGGTACGGAGTGAACAGGACTGTGCCATCCCATGGAACAGCATATGCAAAGGCCCTGGGGCAGAGGGAGACAGTGTGCTTGAGGAAGTGAGAGATGGCCAGTGTGGCAAAAACTCACCATGAGAGAAAGAGTGAGTGGCTCGAGATGGTATGGGGGGACCGCAGGGAAGAAGAAGGACGTTTGAGCCCTTACGAATTATGGCAGGGAGATTGGGAATCTATTAGAGGATTTTTGAGTTAAAAAATGATAATTAGCCCTGGCTGGTGTAGCTCAGTGGACTGAGCAAGGGCCTGCGAACCAAACAACCGCGGTTCGATTCCCAGTCAGGGCACATGCCTGGGTTGCAGGCCAGTTCCCAGCAGGGGACCCGCGAGAGGCAACCATACATTGATGTTTCTCTCCTTCCTTTCCCCTCTAAGGATAAATAAATTATAAATAAATAAATAAACTTTTAAAAAATGATAATTATTTTTGCATTTGGAAAAGATCATGCTGGCTGTAGACTTAAGAGGGAGGGCCAGAGGACTTGTGGGGAGAACAGGGAGTAGGCATTTATCCAGACTAAAGCTAATGATGTTAACACTAGGGTGTTACAAGGATAAATAGAGAGAACATACCTGAGGATTATTCAAGGTAAAATTGATGGGACGGGGAGTTGAATTTGATGCAGCTCCAGGACGGGGAATTTCTAAGATTGCTGGTGGTTCCGTGATTCCGCTAAAGAGCAGTGGAAGAGGACAGTGTGGGGACGACTGAGAGCTGTGTTTGAACGTGCTGCATTCGAACTCCTCCGGAGCCACTCAGGTGTGGATGCGAGATTCGCACTAGACATAGAGGATTCAGAAGAGGTGTCTCCGCAACACGTGTGACTGTGTCAGTACCTTCTCGATGGTAAGCAAAGCCGTGATCATAGATGAAGCCGCCTAAGAAGAAAGTACCAAGTAAGAAGAGAGTCAAAGATGAAGCTTTCAAGAACACCAATTACGGGTCATTTAAAGAAAAATGAGCATGCACGGAAGCCTAAGGAGAGACCAAAGTGAAAGGAAAAAAATGTAGAGGGTTTGGCTGCTGTACTTGCTAAGAGAAGAGAATGTTCGAAGTGGGAAGGAGTGATCAGCAACGTCAAATGGTGCTGAGAAGTCTAGTAAGAGGCCAAAACGTTTCCACTGGGTTTGCAGACGAGCAGGTCATTGCTGACAAAAGACTTTCCCATTTAGAGAAGATACTTTAAAGTGGGTCAGAAGATGAGAGGGTGGGGGAAAGATGGAAACAGGACAGATAACTTGTTCGAAAAGCTTGTCTGTGACGGAGGGGAGGGAGCTCAGTTATAACAAAGCGGGCTGTCGAGTGAAGAGAGGGTTTGCTGGAACGGCAAATGTTGAATAAGGATCCTGTTTTTAGTGAGAAGGGCCAAATTAGGTAAAACAGGTGAACTATGAAAGAAAAACTGTAGTGGCAACATTCTCAGGTGGGAGAAAGAGGACGTGGAGGGACTGGCCCTAGAGAGAAGAAGGGGCGGGGGAGGCAGGTATAGAATTGTATGCACGTTGCTGGGAACCTAAGGGAGATGGCATCTGGTTCTTCTCTTTTCTCTCCGTGAAGTAGATTCTAGTCTGAGAAGGAAGGAAAGATGAGGGAATCAGAGGACTGAGAAGGACAGGCAATTTGTGCAAAGGCCTGTAAGGAGAGTCAGAGGACTGGGCAAACCCGCAAGACTGCCTCAAAGGCAGGTGACTAGGGACGTAGAGTGCAAGCGTTCTTCTTCGCTGGGTGGCTCTCTCCAGAAGGCAGACGAAGGTCTCCCCTCCCACCCAGAACCGAAGTTCTTCCTCACGGGTGTAATCAAAACATAGGCGGGCAATGGCGTTGAGAGCTTTGGCATGATTATTACAGAAATAACAAGGGAACTAAAGAGAAGAGCATTCTGGGGGCTTGGAGGAGATCGGCGGTATCTTGATGAAGATGGAGAATGGTACAGGGGAAGTAGCTGACCACGTAAACAAGAAGAGAGATCGCCGTAGACAGAGCTGGATGACTGAGTTTCTTGTATCAGAATGAGAACAGGCTCTGACCAGGAGAATGGGTAGCTGAGATAAAGCACAAAAAGGGGTCTCTGAAATGAGGAGACTGAGGAAGTGGAAAGACAAGATGCTTTTCCTCTGGATACTGAAGCAGTGCGAGGTAACAGCAGGATTTGGGATGACGAGTGGATGCCAAAGAGTTGAATGACTGAGGAGAGACATCAGTCAGCTCAGTGGGTACCAGCAACCAGATCACTGGGAAGTGGCCTGGTGAAATGAGTTTCAAAGAAACGAACGTTTTCATTTTTTCCCAAGAGGTTAGGGATAATTGTCTGAGCCAGCAAGGAGAAGCAGGAACAGTATCAACAACCACATCTTCCAGCATCTTCTCATGAAATGTCCAGCATCTTCGCATGAAAATGAGGAAGCTGGCATTTGTACTCAAGAACCTGAAAAACTCCCACAGCATTATTGTCCTGATTAGTCAGGGGGATTAACGTCCATCTCCCTGGTCCCTCGAAATCACATTCCTCCCTCTTACGTTCCTGCCTGATTCTGACACCTTTTCCCATGCATCCTCTCCTCTCTCCAAAGAGGCTGGGGTTCTCTCTCCCCTCATCAAGTGGGAGATTGTGGGGGTTTTGTTAGGTTTCTTTCTGATACACTCAAGCCAAAGTCAGAGGGCAGGAGGGCTAAAGCAGGCAAAAAGATGAGAAAAGACAGAGGAATTTCAGCATTGCC